>OMLC01056229.1:0-17394 GCA_900302585.1 Regalecus glesne
CAACTGGATCAGATGTTGGTACAGAGTCCTGATGACTCCCAGTTTATGCTCCAGGGGGTGGTGGGAGTCAAATTGTAAATACTGGTCCGTATGTGTGGGTTTGCGGTACACGCTAACAAACAACCGCCCCCCAACACCAACCTTCACTTCACAATCTAGGAAAGCCAACACGCCATCTTTAGCATCCTCCCTTGTGAATTTGATGTGGGCGTCCACTGAGTTAATGTGTTCAGTGAACTGTGGTACGTCCTGGGATTTAATTTTAACCCAGGTGTCGTCCACATACCTGAACCAGTAACTAGGTGGAGTCCCTGGATATGAAGCCAGAGCCTTCCTCTCTACTTCCTCCATGTATAAGTTGGCCACTATAGGAGAAACAGGGGAACCCATAGCACACCCATGCTTCTGCCTGTAGTATTGCCCCTGATACGTGAAGTACGTAGACTGAAGGCATAATTTCAGCAGCAGACACACTTGGTCAGAGTTAAGGGTGGTCCTGTCTCTGAGGGAGAGGTCGTCCTGTAATTTCTTACAGACAACCGCAACTGCCTCATCAACAGGGACACACGTGAAGAGAGACTTAACATCAAATGAGACCATCGTTTCATCATCCGCCAAGTTAATGTCTCTCACCTTCTTAAAAATGTCCAGTGTTATGAATATTATGGTTGTCATTACTGCCTACCAACAACAGTAGCCAGAAACTTAGAGATTTTGTAGGTGACAGAGTTAATCATACATACAATCGGTCTCAAGGGCACATCCTGTTTATGGATCTTGGGTAAACCATACAGACTAGGTGTAGCTTCCCCTGGATACAGTCTATAGTACAACCATTTGTCTATAGCCTTGTCCTGTTCTAACTGTTTTAGACCATCTATCACTTTCCTCTCGTAACTACAGCCTGCATCCTTCTTCAGGGGCTCATACGTGGCTCTGTCGCTAAGCAGCGTCATTACCTTCGCATGGTAGTCCGTCTGGTTTAACACCACGGTACATATGCCCTTGTTGGCCGGGAGGATGATGATGTCTTCGTCCCTACCGAGAGTCAGGAGCGCCTTTCTCTCGTCTCTGCTGATGTTGGACAGTGGTACTTCATCAGTGTGGAGACAGGCACACTTTTTTTCTCAGTTCCTGCGCTTCCATGTCCGTGATTAGTTATTATGGATCATTGATTCCGTGGCTGTGATGACTTCTACCACCAGAATGTGTCGCGGTGCAACCGAAAAATTCAGTCCCTTGCTCAGGATGTCTCTCTCCACCCAGGTCAGTTCTCTGACGGACAGATTTCTCACCCACTGGTCTGGGTCACCATTGTTTAGCTGGTCTATTTCTTGCATCCGTAGTCTGCCAATGGTTCTGGTGAGCAGAAAGTATCTCAAACTTCTTTCTTTGCCTGACTTTGGACTTCTTGTGTTGTGGTAGATGAACCTTCTCCGTGAACTCCGTCAAACGTTGTAAAGACATCTCGTCTAGACACACCGTCAGTCTCTGTAGGACCTGCTCCTCTTTGGCTTTTAGCATGTTGATGGTAAGGTTGAGGTGTCGCACCCGATCGTTAAGCAGAACCTTATGCATCTTCTGGATGATCTTGCCCGCTCGGTGTCCCTTCGTAGCTACTTTAATTTGAAGGATCTTGGGCGTCAAATGGCTCTATCTGCATCGGAGGGCGAATCTTAGGTGGTTCCTGTGGTCAGCCATCTTAAGTGCCATTTGGTTGTACTCAGGTACAGGTTTTAGGCAGTCCAACTTGCATATGAACCCAGCCTTTGTTGTGTGGTATCGATGTACTGTTTATATGGGGGGGAATGCTTGCAGTCAGCTCAGACTGAAGATGACCTGTGTTTGAGTGATGAAACGTTTCTGAAATAAACTTCTGATCAAGTTGAACTGATTCACCTCTTTTTGTAATTTCCATACCCGGATTATTGAGCATGCATCAACACATTTAAATATAACACTCTATTTTAGTTACTGAGACACCAGATGATTTTGGGTGCAGGTCTTTGTTAAATCCATCCCAAGTTAGTGGGATTCGGCCCCATCTGCCCAAAGTTTTCCTAATTTTGCCAATTTCTAAAAAAATGTCATCTACAGTCCAAAATCAATATTTGAATTAATATGAAAACAGGAGATTCCAAAGCTCAAGAAGACCTTTCCTCAGAGGCCAAAACCTCTAAAGGGTCTAGCATTTCCAAATGTTTGTCGAGTTTGACTATTGGACCTCTAATTTGAGAGCAATATATGTCTGCCTTCATCTGGAAGGCTTCCACTCTCCCACTACACGAATAACAATGGGATCCTCCCCTTCCAGACTAGCCTACATATCTGCCTTTCTTCATCCTCTATTAGCCATTGATTGGAAATTCAGCGCTAATAACTACAGAAGATTTACAAAGGACCCCGCAACCCGACACCGGATAATCGGTTGGATTTATAAAGGATTGGGGAATAGTTGCAATTACAGAACTCTAAAATGGTGACATACGTACTCTTGGGTTCCCTCTTTGTTCAAGGAGAGTACATCTGTCACTATCTTACCATACTATGACTGCAACTATTCTCAAATCTTTTGTAAATAGTACTCATGACTATTGAACGTCTAGTAAATAGCTAATTTGCAAATGAAAGCATATTTAGCTTCGGTCATTATGAAATCATACTGTCTATAAGGGTGGGCATGCCTTGTTTCAGCTCAGACTGACGACGCCACCTGAATGAGTGGTGAAACTGATGAAATATTTCTGTCATTGAAATGAGTCAATATGAACTGTTTCACATTATTTGTGATTCCCCTACCTGATTTATTGAACATGCTTCAAGACCCTATCATTTTTATATGTTTTGAGACAAAATAAATATTTAAAGAAAAAAAGCTAAGACTATTGATCGAGACTCCATCAATAGTCGTATTAAATCCCAGCATTTATTGAATGATCACATTTGCAACTGAAAGGCTTCAAAAGTACTAAATAGGAGGTCCAACAATAGAACATAATAAAGGAAATATTTCAAAAGAATATATTTCCTTGCTTCCATTCCTAGAATAATTTCTCAGAATCTCCTACAGTGCTTATATTAACACTTTTCTTGCAAACCCATCATTCCTCTACTCTAACTCTTTATTATCCCCCTCAGCCAATAGAAACTCACCTTGATAGGTTTGCCATCAGGCGTCAGCACTTCCTCTGAGAGCTCCATCATCTTCAGTGCCATGTGTGCAATTGGCTTGGCATGGCTGTCAATCTTCTTGTGGAGTCCGCCTGCCACACAGTACGCATCACCTATTGTCTCAATCTAGATAGGAATTGGAATAGAGAAGGATGGGGATTCAAAAAAATTAGAAAAAGAGAACTACAGAGGTATGTGTTGTTAGGTATATGCATATGAGTATTTGGGCAACTCAACTGAAGTGAGATGTTGTTTGTTTTGACTTGCTGTCATTTAGTAGCAATCAGAATATCAGCACTTGAGGATTCAAAAAATATTACTGCTAATTTTTTTTACAAATTCTAATGAAAAATATGTAATATATAAAACAGGGGTTAACAACTATTTGGAAATCCAATTCCACTTAAAAAATAAAATAAAATAAAATCAACCACAGACAGATTTGCCGGTTCATTTTCATGATGAGCATTTAACTATTTATTTATTTACTGCTGCTGATCGTACTGCTGTCTAGATTCCAAATGCCAAAAGATCTGCAAAACATTCACACACACCCACACACACGCGCACACATAAACATGCAAACATATACATGCGCCATATAAACGTTATCATTTGTGCAAATGTATGAAAATTATAAGGAAAGAAAATAGAATTAATCCAGTCTTTATGATTTACGGTAAATTGACTTGTTCTTATAAAGCACTTTTCTAGTCAAAGCACTTTAGGACGAATGCCTCACATTTACCAAGCTACGCGGTGGGATATAAACCCGCAATGTTCCTTCTGGGAGACTTAAACATCCACCTAGAGGCCTCCCAGTCAGCCACTTTCCTGCCCCTAATCCACTCATTTGATCTCTCCCTGCTGCACTCCCCACCAACACACAAGGCTGGAAGCCTTTTAGACCTGGTCATCCTGAGGAATGGCTCCTCCTCCAATCCCTCAGTAACCCCTCTGCACCAGTCTGACCACCACTTCATTTTCTTCTCCCTCCCTCTTGCTCCCCCATCCACCCCCCCCTCATGACCCACTGTAACCTCCGCTCCCTCTCTTCTTTCTCTCTTGTATCCAAAGTCACTGCCTTACTCCACCCTCCTGAATCCTTCTCCAACTTCCCACTGACTGCATCTTTCACCCTCTTCTCCTCTCTCTCCTCAGCACTTGACTCCCTCTTCCTCTACTGCCCAGACCAGCACGCGTATCCCCTCCAAAGCCTTGGATATCGGACACCCTCCAAACCAACCGCCCCAGCCTACGTGCAGCAGAGGGGAAGTGGAGAAAAGCAAGCACCCCATCTGACATTTCTGCCTACCACACTCTTCTTGCTGTCTTTTCCTCTGCTGTAACCTCTGCTGAAACACATTATTACCAAGCAAAAATTCAGAAATCGATCTCTAACCCTTATGAACTGTTCTCTATTTTTTTCTTCTCTCCTCAGCACCCCTCCTCCCCTGCCTCAATCCTCCCTGACTGCCGTCGACTTCGCAGTCTGCTCCGAGGAGAAGATTGCAGTCACCCGCAGCACCTTCGAGAGCACCTCGATCCCCCCACCCCTCCCTGTGCCCTCACCTTGTTTCTCTACCTTCTCTCTCCTCAACAACCCCAATGTTTCCCACCTCCTACTCTCCTGCCTTCCTACCACCTGTGCCCTTGACCCTATCCCTTCATCTCTCCTCCAGGCCATCACTCCGGACATCCTCCCATTTGTCACATCCCTTGTGAATTCCTCCTTGTTATGCGTCTGTTTACCCTCATCTTTCAAGCTGGCTCAAGTCACTCCATTGCTGAAGAAACCCACTCTAGATCCATATGTCATTCAGAACTACTTTCCTTTTTCTCTTCTCCCTTTTCTCTCCAAAACACTTGAATGTGCTACTAACCAACTCTTCTCTTTTCTCCTACAGAATTACCTGCCTGACCCCCACCAATATGCCTTCAGACGGGGTCACTCGACCAAGACTGCACTCCTCTTGGTTAGTGAGTCAGTTCACGCAGCTCGAGAGGCCTCCCGTTCATCCGTCTACATTCTACTAGATCTGACTGCTGCCTTTGACACAGTGATCTTCTTTCCGGCCCCATCTTCTAACCTTGTTGACATTTCTATTTCCCTAGGGGACATCCTGGTGTCGCCATCACCCTCTACTAAGAACCCCAGAGTGGTGATGGACAATAGACTGTCCCTCTCCCAGAACATCACGGCCGTGAGTCAAACATGAAGATTCTTCCTGTACAATATTCGGAGAATCCGCCTGTTCCTAACCACCTACTCAACCCAGCTCCTGGTACCAAGTGATGGTCCTGTCCTGCCTGGATTACTGCAACTCTCAGCCTGTTGGTTTACCAGCATCTGCCATCAAACCTCTACAACTCATCTAGAATGCTGCTGCTCACCTGGTCTAAAACCTTCCCAGACATTCCCATCTCACTGCCCTCCACTGGCTGCCTCTTATGGCTCATATCAGATTTAAGGCAGTCAAGGGGTCAGCATCTGTATATCTGCAGAGGCTCATCAGACCCTATGCAGCAGCCAGACCTCTCCGTTCTGCCACCTCTGGTCACTTGGCACCTCCCCCTCTTCGTATCTGCACCTCCCAGTCATGACTGCCGTCTGTCCTGATTCCTCACTGGTGGAATGACCTTCCCATGGCAGTCAGAACAGCAGAAACCCTGACCATCTTCAAGAGCAGATTAAAAACCCATCTCTTCCCATTGTACCTTACCTATCTGGGTGTAAAGGTTACCAAATCCTACCATCACCCACTTAAGAATAATTTCTCTTCTCTTCTAGAACAAACCAAATCAGACATCAAGCACTGTTCCACCCTACCACTTCTTCTTATTGGAAGAATAAACTCTGTAAAGATGAATGTCATACCTAAATATATTTACCTATTTCAAGCTATACCTATTTTCATATTAGTACCATTTTTTAAGTTGTTCAATCAGGTAGTATCCCCTTTCATTTGGCATAATAAATCAGCACACATTAGGAAATATTTTATGAAGAAACAAAAAACCACTGATGGACTCTCCTTACCAAACCTTCACACATATTATTGGGCAGCAAATCTAAATACTACTTCCCTATGGTTTAAGGATTGGAATGGCACATACCCTGCATGGCTTCAGATTGAACACGCTACAAGCAGTCTTCACTCACTCCCTGCTTTATTTTATGCATCTACTCCATTAATAATTAATAATGTGAGTGGAAATGAAATTGTAACTCAATCACTGTGTATCTTAAAGCAATTTAAGAAATTCTTGGGTGCCCAGAACATATCCTTTACTCTCCTATAGCTAATAACCACCTTTTCGAGCCATCCTTGGTAGACAGAGGCTTCCAGACATGACATGATAAAGCTATTCATAGCATTAGCGATATTGGTAATGCTTTGGTGAATTTTGAAAAACTGTCCACATAATATGAAGTGACTAATACTCACTTCTTCTGCTACATACAAGTCAGGGATTTTGTATACAAGAAATTGGCCAATTTTCCTAATACCACTCCTTTTTCCTGTTTTGACCTCCTCTTAAGAGTCAATCTGTTAAAGAAAGGTAGGGTGTCAAGGATTTATTCAGCAATAATGGATCTACTCAGTGCCTTTGTTTCCTACATCCGGGAACAGTGGGAGAATGATATGGCGGTCTCACTTTCAGATGAAGAATGGGATATGGCTCCGCTAAAGATCCATTCATCCTCTGTTTGTTCAATATATGCCTTGATCCATTTCAAGGCATATATTGCAATCTTACAGAGGCAATCTTACAGAGGCTACACTATTCAAAACTTAAACCAGCCCAAATATCCCCTGATGTAAATACTATCTGTGACCATTACAAATAGCTTCTGGCCACCAACTTCCATATGTTATGATCTAGTCCAAAACTGACCTCTTACTGGAATTCCCTTTTCGACACAATCTCCAAGTCATATAATTGTAATATTCAGTCCTCTCTTAAAACTGGCATATTTGGCACTCTGTCATGTACAGATGGGTCTAGTCTTCCAGCTTACCTACAGAGGATTATTGCCTTTTGCTCTCTATTAGCTAGATGTGCTATTCTTTTTAAGTGGAAGGATTCAAATCTTCCAACAAACAATCAATGGATCAGAGATGTCATGCTAAATATTACATTATGTTACATTACAGGCATTTGGCAGACCCTCTTATCCAGAGCGACGTACAACAAGTGCATAGGTTTGAGGTACAAAGGATACTGGAGCAACACTAGAAGCTAGATAACAATCCTAGTGCCATCATAAGACTCCGACGCAACATCAACTAAGACACACCAACCAAAATAAACTAACACGATTTCATGTGCATAAACCAAGTACATCAAAATCAAGAAAAGGAATAGGGCTAAAACTAGGAGTTAGAGCTAGGACTGGATGGGGAGGAGGAAAGGTACAGGCGGAAGAGATGAGTTTCTAATCTGCTCTTGAAGATGGTCAGGGTTTCTGCTGTTCTGACTGCCATGGGAAGGTCTTTATAAATATATAAAGCTAGATAAGATTAGATGCACTCTAAACAGCTCTGCTAATAAATTCTACAAAATGTGGGACCCTTTTATACAATATGTGAATGTGTTACCTGGCCTGGAACTGTGAGCTTAAATATATCCCAAGTTTATACTGTATGTATATACTATCCTTCATAGGGATATATCATTTAACCCAATGGAGCATGATTTTTTTTGTTTTTTTAAATTCTTTGTTGTTGTAGTTTTTGTGTTTGTCTGTTTTATTTTCCATTCCTTTTCTCTGTCTATCCTCTGTAACATAATCTGTTGTGGTTGTTAATTTGACTACAGAACATTGCAACATTATGATTTTTAAATACATTTATTTTGATTTTAATGACAAAAAGACCGCAAATAAAGTGTTAAAAAAGACAACAACTAAGCAAATAGATTGGGCAATAGATCAGGCAATAGATTGGCAAATAGATTTCCAAGTGTGATGATAGATCACAAAATCAGTTGGAAATTTCATGCCAGGGAAAAAGCAAAGCACATTCTGGATCATGAAAAAATGTACACACTATATTTTTCATTAGGATTAGCATATCTGAATTACTGTGTTGAGGTATGGGGTAACATAAAAAAGCAACCTAAAACCATTATGTATACTGCAAAAAAAGGGTCATAAGGATAATTAACAATGTAGGATTTTTTAAACACACTGACACATTTATTTAAAGTCACATGCCTTGAAGTTCATGGATCTTATAGAATTTAATGTAGCAAAATAATATATAGAGCATGAAATAATTAATTATTAGGTAATATGCAAAATATTTTTTTAAAGACTATGATAAGAGAGGAAAGTTTAATTTAAAGGAATTATGCGTACATACAACTATGGAGAGTAGTTGTATTCAATCTGTAGTTAATTTGTGGAATAATTTGGATGCAGAACTTGAGCTATGCAAAAATATTATATAGTTAAAAAAGATGCACGAAAACAATTTTAAATGGTACACGGATGAGGAAGGGCTATGATAAGTTCTTTATTTTATATCATTGACATTGATTGATATTTAGGCTGTAAATAGAATCGAGACAATTGCGTAAAAACTCTACATAATATAACGATTGTGAAGTTAATTGATGAATCATGGAGAAATGGTAGGAAAAAACAAATATATATATCCTCCTACTCCCTTTTGAAGATGGAATATCCAATTTGTGTTGTTTTATGATAATTTGTTTATTGAGCTTGTTGTGTAAGTCAATTGTTAATTTCATCCATCCATCCATCCACCCATCCATTATCAATCACTTGTCCATAGTTGGGTCGAAGAAGTAGCAGATTCTAGCCAGGAACCCAAAGATTCCATTTCCCATACCACATCAACCAGCTCTGACTTGGGGATCTCGAGGTGTTCCCAGGCCAGCATGGAGATACAATCCCTCCACCTTATCTTCAGTCTACTCTGTGGTCTCCCCCGAGCTGAACATGCCTGGAACACCTCATTAGGAAGACAACCAGGTGGCACCATTATTAGATGCCAAAACCACCCCAACTGGCTCCTTTCTACCTGAAGGAGCAGCAGCTCGACTCTGAGTCCCACACAGATGACTAAACTACTCTCCCTATCTCTAAGGCAGATGCTAGCACCCCTGCTGGCAAACCCATTTCAGGTGCTTGTATCCGTGATCTAGTTCTTTTGGTCATGACCCAACTGCCATGGCCATTGATGAGTAGAAACAAACATTGAGTGATAGATTGAGAGCTTTCCCTTCTGGCTCAGCTCTCTTTTCCTCACAACGGTTTGATAAACTAAGCGAAATGTCACCCCACCAGCTTCAATTTTCCAGTCCAACTCACACTCCATCTTCCCCTTACTCAAGAACGAGACTCCAAGATACTTGAACTCCCTCACGTGGAGTAAGGAAGGACTCATTCCTAATTCGGAGTGGGAAATCCCTTGATTTGCTGCTGAGAATCATGACTTCAGATATATAGGTGCAATCCTCATCCCAGCCACTTCACACTCAGCTGCAAACTTATCCAGTAGGTTGTGATGATCACAGACTGATGATGCCATCATAACCATATCATCTGAAAAAAGCAGTGATGCAATCCTCAGTCCACCAAACTACATCCCCTGAGTATGCCTCAATATCCTGTCTACGAATATCACAAACAGGATAGGTTAGGTGATGAAGCCCTGGCAGAGCAGAACCCCTACCAGGATCGAGTCCGACTTACTACCAACTTACTACTTATTTGATTATTTGTTGAGCTTTTTGTTGTTGCTTTATTGAAACAAACACATACACCCAGGCATGAACGTATGTACACAAACACACATAAACACAAAAGTAGACATAGACATAAATAAGCATATCCACAAAACTTTTTAAAAATCAGCATGAACACATTTGATACCCAGAGATGATAAATGCAATGTGAGGTCTTCCTGTTGGCAAAACCAGATGAGTGCATAAAGTATAGTGTCAGTCATGATTGTATCCCTCTGAGATTCAGTCTGACTAAGGAGCTGTGTCCCAATGTCATTCTCGCTCACTTTCTATTCTATATGGCATGGAATGCAGCATATTTTTATGAGTTTGTCTGTTTTCTTACCTTATATACATCCAGGATGCCACACTGGTAGTCAAAGCGTGTATACAATTCATTCAGCATTGAGATGACCTGCATGGGTGTGCACTGGGCACACACAGCTGTAAATCCAACAATGTCTGAGAAGAGCATGGTCACATCGTCAAATTTACGGGCAGGCACAGGCTGACCCTGCCACAGTTTCTGGGCTACATCTCCTGGAAATATGGAGTAGAGGAGATCCACAGTCCTCCTCTTCTCCTCCTCCAATGCCTGGTGAGTCTTCTCCAGTGTAGCCTGGAAAGAGAAGGTGGGCAACAAAGGGGAATGGTGGAGTTTTAAAGGTATTCCTGAATGTATTTTACTCTATTGGAGGCATAAGGTCAACACATTAAATGTTTTTTGCAAGATTTTCTGGGGTTGTCTCACCAACTTCAAATACCTGGTCCCTACAAATATTTTTTATAAATTATTTTGATCGAATAAAAAAAGTATTCCAATACAGATATAGATCTATAATATTTATAGCAACTTGGCTGACCATATTTGATTGTTATGTGGTGGATCTGCTTCTATGTGTGTTACATATGGTTTACTCCTTGAATTTAGCAGTTCTTAGACTTTGTCCAATAGCTGATTTACCACTGTTCCCACATCCTTTTTCTGCATGGACAGTTTTTGTTTTTTTGTCTTTAAAAAAAATGTGCTCACTAATGTCTTTATGCATGCTGGTCGGGATGCCTGTAGTCACCTAAACATAGACAAGATTTCTCCTGTATGAATGATGACACATTTACTTTATTAAAAACAGTCCAGATTAACTGATTTGACTTTTTTGTGTGCTCACTGATGTAATGTTTCTCGGGAACCACATGACCGGCGAGGCCTGCCAATTCATATTATCAGCAGGTCCCATACAAATAACACATCTTCACAATATCATGCAATGCAAAAACAAAATTAATTTTATTGCTGTAGAAATGGCAACTACAATTACCAGTGGTCAAGTCTGAAGTTAATATTAATTAGTGAGTCTGCATTATAACAGTTTGGTTAGCTTTGTTTGATCATGTGGTTTCTGAAATACTGTCAACATAGACTCCCCCTTCAGCCTTGGAGTCTGAGCGAGTAACAACATTCACACATAAAGTGTCTGGTGATGGTAGAGAGAGGTTTCTTACCATTTCACCAAGAATTAGAAGAAATACTAATTAAATATGAATGTTTCATGAATGCATTTTTTCATCATACTTGAAGTAGCAAAATTGTCTCAGAGCATTTGTTACTTGATGGCCAGGGTCTTGTCTTTAGATAGGAATGTTGACAAAAATATCCCTGTAAAAAAATCTTTGAAAAATAAATTTTAAAAATAAAAACTCTGTTGGGTAAATGCAGTAATCCCTTGGACCTTGGACACACCAGCTGAGGCATTGTGTTATTTTGCACTATGAACTCTATTTATTTCAGATGTAATGCTGCATAAGGCTATCATTGTTGTATGTTCACACAGTTGCAGTACACTTTGGACCATTAGATGGAATTTGTCCAATCTATGCATCAAAATCAATGTGTAGACCTGTGGAAAAGTGATGTGTTAATCGCTGGGATGTTGAGCTAGTTATTGTTAGGAAATAAAATATTATTCATTTGTCACTGTACAGACATACAAGGAAAATTGTTGTGTGCATTTAACCAGTGCTATTATATAGGAGCAGTGAGCAGCTTCAGCACCTGGGAACCAACTCCTGTTCATCTTTGGTACAGTGTTAAATTGCTTTCACTCTTATCTGACCAATAGATATCTCCATACCTATATTAACATTCAATGTTACAGTGTTACAATGTCATTTAGCAGACACTTTTATCCAAAGTGACGCACATATGAGAATTCATAGAATACAATCCAGGATCTGATTAGCATAAACAACATGGGCAAGAGCCATGAGGTCAGTTTGAGTTCAATAGGACAGAGGTGCCAACAGGCAGTGCATAGAGCACAACAAAAAGAGTCTAGCTAGTGATTTGAGGGTACATCCGGGCGCCTTTCATATGTCTAAGTGCAAGGAGTTAGTGCATTCATGTATCCTTGTCTGCCCCTACTGTGTGGTGTCCCTCAGAAACATGTCTTTGGGTCAGTCAAGTTTTCAAATTCAATTTTCCAGTTAAGAAATATTGCTAAGATCAGACATATTTGTCTTTTATGGATCTTGAAATATTAATTCACACTATAATCTTATCACACCTAGATTACTGTAATTCCCGCTACTCTTGCCTTAAACAAGCTGCTTTAAATAAACTGCTAGATTACCAACTACTAGAACTAGTTGTAGGCCCCATATTATCTCTGTTCTCCCATCTCTCCATTGCCTACCTTTAAAATCCAGAATATATTATTCATAAATAACCTACAAGATCTTGTTAAATGGATTTAAATCACTGCATGACCTTGCCTCCAGTAATATTTCTGATCTTCTCACTCATCATTCCACTTCTCAACCCCTCTGATGGTCAAACCTCAGACTTTTTGTCACTCCACCTCAACAATTAGAAAAAATGAAAGGTCTTTGCAGTTTAGCCCCAAATCTCTGGAATAATCTTTCCCAAGGCAATTTGCAAGGGGATTTGCACAAGGAGATGGATAGCAGGTTATAAGGGTGGGGAGAGTTGTTTCCAGCAGCCAGAACATCCTATTTACCAAAAGAGCTCAAACTTTGTTCAGCTCTGAATGGCATTGGGTTTGGGGACCAAAAAGCATGCAACAGCCAGGTCGCACTGAAACTTGAGCATGAAGTGAGGGACAGTGAGGAGTCTCCATTCAGAAATTGTGGGTCTGTTTGCATATTTTTTTTGTCATGTCATGTCCATCTACCTAAAGCATGTATGTATGTAACCTGCTAACATATCATGATCTCTGATACATTCATTGCACAATTGCGTTTTTTACATCTTAATTTCAAATGCATATAGTCATTCCTTGCATATACATCTGAAGATTTTGGTGTTGTCATTCTATTGTCAAGTACCCGTGAGAGCCATGAAACCGAAGTCAAATTCCATATAGTGAAAAACTAAATGGCCGATAAACTGATTCTGGCTCTTATGTGGCTCTGAATTGAGAGAGGTAACTCTTATTTAAAATTGGATTTGACACAGGAAGCTAGCCAGCTTAACCTGAAGAGAGTTGCGATCACTTCCATCATACTCCCTGTACCTTAAGCTTGTCCATCCTCTTCTTAAGGCCATCCTGTGCTTTGGCTTGCTCCCCCACGAGTATAACATCCCGCGTAGCATCATGGATAGGGATGTCAGATAGGTGAAGCCCCCTGCCCATCAGTTCCTCCAGCTTATCAACACGTGGAGAACCCAGGAACATAAGGGAGTAAGATTCTGACACATGAATCATCTGACCTTTCAATTCCATTACCTGTCAGAAAATAAGGAAAAAAATAGATGGAAAGAGACATGGTTGGGTTAAAAAGTTGTTCATCTTGTATTGATATTTGATAGACTTATTTTTATATAGCCCTTTTCTATTCTAATGAAAACCCAAAGCACTTTACATCATACTTACACCTAACATTTACTCAGCATGGGGGATAAAAGCCAGATGCACTTTTTCTGACCTCCTGCAGGGGAATTGAACCCATTACATATAATTTGGAGGTGCATGCTCTACTGCTGAGCCAGCAGAGCCTCGATAATGTCAAAGACATGTTTTGTCATCGTGAAAATAATTAACACCAGCAATGCCTACATAGGCCACAAATCAAAATAATTTGATAACAGTCCAAATGGATTATCCACTCTACTTCAAAACTACCATACAAATTAATACATTTTTATATAACATAGCTATTTCAGGGAGGTGCATTGATGCTTCCACCTAACTGACTTTTTTCCCTTTTCTGTTTGAAAAATCTGGTAATAAATATAGCTTGCTGCTGAAAAAAGGAGATGAGAGCTTAGATAGGAGGCAACGCTCTGGTAATTGGGAAGTAGCATCTTTATGTTTAGTCTTTTTTTTGCTCTCTTATTTTTTATCACCAATTTTATGTATCTTCGTTTAAGAATATGTATGATTAGCGAAGAACAACTTTGGAGAAGGACTTTTAAGTCAGCACCAAAGTGCTTTTGGAAAAATGTCCGGCACCTCAGGAGGGAAAAATGGGGAGCCATCCAAGCTGTTTATAGTAAAGATGGGATGCTATTAAGGTCAACTGAGGAGGTAATAGGATGAAGGAAGGAGTACATTGAGGAATTCCTAAACCCACGGAACCCACCCTCTAGGATAGAGACAGAGCTGGAGGATGATGGAGGATCAACATCAATTTCCCTGGACAGGTCACTGGAATAGTCAAAAAACTCCACAGTGGCAAAGCCCCAGGGATTGATGAGATCCGTCGAGAAATGCCGAAGGGTTTGGGTGTTGAGGGGCTGTCATGGATGACATGTCTCTTCAACATTGCCTGGAATTCTGGGACAGTGCCTAAAGAGTGGCAGACAGGGGTGGTGGTCCCACTATCCAAAAAAGGGGACCAGAGGGTGTGTGGTAATTACAGAGGCATCACATTACTCAGCCTCCCTGGAAAGGTTTACTCTAAGGTGATGGAAAGGAGGGTCCGGCCAATAGTGGAACCACAGATTGAAGAGGAACAAATGTTGATTCCGTCCTGGTCGTGGAACAACAGACCAGCTCTTTAAGCTCTCACAGATCCTAGGGGGGTCTGGGAATATGCCCGTACAGTCTATAAGTGATTTGTAGATCTGGAGAAGGGAGATATTGTGGAGGGTGCTATGGAAGTATGGGATAAGGGGGTCACTCCTCAGGGCCATCCAATCTCTGTATGCCCGAAGCAAGGGCTGTGTCTAGGTTCTAGGTAGTAAGTCAGACTCTTTCCCAGTGGAGGTTGGCCATTGCCAGGGCTGCTCCATGTCACCTCTCCTGTCTGTGATCTTCATTGACAAGATCTCGAGGGTAGTTGTGGGAGAGAGGGGTTGCAGTTTGGAGGACTCAGGATTACATCACTGCTTTTTGCAGATGATGTGGTTCTGATGACATCATTGGTCTATGACCTCCAACACTCACTGCATTGGTTTAGAGCTGAATGCAAAGCAGCTGGGATGAGGATATGCACCTCTAAATCTGAGAAATCATGGTTCTAAACAGGAAACCTGAGGATTGCTCAATCTGAGTAGGGAATGACTTCTTACCCCAAGTGAGGGAGTTTAAGTATCTTGGGGTCTTATTCTCAAATGAGGAGAAGGTAGAGCATGAGTTGTACCAATGAAATGGAGCTACTGGGGCAGTATTGTGCTCACTTTAACAAACCATCAATACCAAGGGAGAGCTGAGCCAGAAATAAGAAGTTCTCGATCTACCAGTCAATGTTTGTTCCTACTCTCACCTATGACCATGGAAGTTGGGTCATGACAAAAAGAACAAGATCATAGATACAAGTGGCTAAAATGGATTTTCTCTGGAGGATGTCTAGTGTCTCCCTTAGAGATAGGTTGAGAAGTTCAGACATCCTTGAGGGACTCGGAGTAAAGCCGCTGCTCCTTCAAGTAGAAATAAGCTAGTTTAGGTGGTTCAGCCATCCAATAAGGATGCCACCAGGTCACCTCCAAAATGAGGCTTTCCAGGCATGTCCAGCTGGGAGGATGCCGCAGGGTATACTGAGGACCAGATGGAAGGATTGTATCTCCAATAGCCTGGGAATCCCTTGATATCCCCCAATCAGAGCTTTTTGATGTTGGAAGGGAAAATAAACATGGATATCCCCGCTACCTCCACAACCGGACGTCGGATGAGCAGTTGACAATGAATGGATGGTTGGATGGATGTTTAGTGAAATTATAATATATTTTACAAGATAGGAAAATGTATTGTTCCTCTTAAAAATAAAGAGGATCAGATATTTGTCCTCAAAGTTTTAAGAAGTATCTACAGTATTTTGCAGCTGGTCGGGATTCCTGTGGACATGGAGGGAAGAGGATATCTGTCATTTAATCCTGGTCTTAACTCCTAGTTTGGTCAACTTCAAAGTCTGAAATCCAGCCCATAGTTGGACCAAACCACAACTGTTCCCACACTCTACATAAATCATACTTCAAGTTATATGTTTCATTCTATTTGAATTATCTGCAGGATATCACGATGACATAAAGAGTCAAATTCTCCACTTTCTCCAATGCAAGCAGCACTCCAAATCCAACTACTCCACTGTCAATGTGAGGATGTCCACTCTGTTTTTGTTTGGTCCAATCAAATTCTCCATCTGGTTATCTCCATGATTATAATAGGCTGATATGGCACTGGACTCAATGAGAGTTGAAAGTCCAGACTGAGAATTGACAGCACAGCAAGATTCCTCAGCAGTAAGTCTCAATGCGAAAAATGGGATTGCCTTTGCATCTCTTTTAGCTGGGTGACTCATTTGGCTTAAGTGGAAGGACAAATGTCCTCCGACTTTTAATGTTTAGATTAAGGACCTTATATACATGGGTGTGTGTTGTGTGTTGTGTGTGTGTGTGTGTGTGTACACGTATTATGAAATGTTTTTGTCACTAGGCTCATTTGGCAGCTGGTTGTGTGAAGTATGTAATAGGCTAGTACTGCACAAGATGGAAAGAAATCACTTCCATCCATCCATCCATCATCAACCGCTTATCCGGTGTCGTTTCGCGGAGGTAGCAGAATTCAGCCGGGACCTCCAAGCTTTCCTTTCCCTTGCAACATCCACTAGCTCTGATTGGGGGATCTCAAGGCGTTCCCAGGCCAGTGTGGAGATATAATCCCTCCATCTGGTCCTTGGTCTACCCCGTGGCCTTCTCCCAGCTGGACGTGCCTGAAAAACCTCCTTTGGGAGGCGATCAGGTGACATCCTTACTAGATGCCCAAACCACCTCAACTGGCTCCTTTCTATTTGTAGGACCAGTGGCTCTACTCCGAGTCCCTCACGTATGTCTGAGCTTCTCAACCCATCTCTAAGGGAGACACCAGACACCCTCCTAAGAAACCTCATCTCAGCTGCTTGTATCCGTGATCTTGTTCTTTCAGTCATGACCCAGCTTTCATGGCCATAGGAGAGAGTGGGCACAAACATTGACCGGTAGATTGAAAGCTTTGCCTTCTGGCTCAG
>OMLC01056230.1:0-7500 GCA_900302585.1 Regalecus glesne
TATGATCCTTAAAAGACAAAATATATCTGATTTTAGCAATATTTCTCAATTGAAAGAAACAGAAGAAACAAGCTTAGTAACATGGTTAGAGAATTCAACTTTTATGCTCAAATGTGAATGGAAATAATTCAAGTGCAAGTATTCTTAGAAAAACACCACTGCTGAACCTTTTCAATCTCACAGGCCACAGCAGGGACAGTCAGATATGTGCTCAAGCCCAGCTGAGATAGATAGAAAGAAAGAAAGAAAGAAAGAAGAAAGGATTCCCTTATCAGTCCCGCGAGGGGAAATTTTTTCTCTGCATTTTTGACCCAACCTATTATATAGGAGCAGGGAGCTGCCAACAGATGGCGCTCGGGGAGCAGTTAGGGGTTAAGTGTCTTGCTCAAGGACACCTCGACATGCTGTATGCAGGACCGGGGATCGAACCTGCAACCTTCCGATCGCCAGGCGACCACTCTACCCATTGAGCTATGCCGCCCTTAGAAGATTGGTGGTTCAATCCCAGGTTCCTTCAGAAAGAATGTCAGAGATGGAAATTAGCTTGGTGGCTAAATCTGGCATATTTATATCCTAAATATTCATTAATATGGAATGTCCCTATAAATGAGATTATTATTATTATAATCATTATTATAGTATAAAAAGGAGGGTAAAGGCATTGTCCATTTACCACTTCATCATTGTATCAGGTGATAGATAGGATGTTCATATCGAAAAAATTTCAAATAATACCCAGCCCTAATCAGGAGGCCTTGAAGACATAGTGGGAGTGATGCAAGAGTCTGGGGAAAGTAGCTTTGATATAGTGAGATGGTGACTGAAGTTCAGATGTTTGAATGCTGAGAATTTTAAGAACGGGATACAAGCAACAAAGACACAGCATCTAGCTACTGAATTCAGTAGCTAGAGAGGAGGCACTTTGCCCTGGAACACAGCACCGGCACAGCAGTGAAGCCAAAAAAGGATGATGTGTCCAAAAGTCTTTTTTTGTTTGTTTTGTGGATAACACTCAGGTTAAAATTAAACCTCAGGACGTACCACATTTCACTGACCACATTAATTCAGTGGACACCCACATCAAGTTCACCAGGGAGGATGTTAAAAATGATGTATTAGCTTTCTTGGATTGTGAAATTAAGATTAGTGTTGGGGGACAGTTGATTGTAAACGTTTACTGTAAACCCAAACATACAGATCACCATTTACAGACTCCCACCACCCTCTGGAGCATAAACTGGGAGTCATCAGGACTCTGTACCACCAAGCTGACAACGTCTCCACTGACTCAGTGGCCGGGGAGAAAGAGATATCAATAATTAAACCTTCCCTGGTTAAGTGTGGTTACCCCGATTGAGCATTAATGAAAGCCAGGAAGCCTCCCAAACAGTGCTCAAGCCAAGTGTGTGTGTGTGTGGGGGGGGGGCAAGCCCTGACCAGTAGTGATTCCATATGTGGCGGGAGTGCCAGAACAGTTGAGACATTTATTATTCAAACATCGTGTCTCAGCTGCTTTCAAACCCCTGAACACACTGCGGCAAAAGTTGGTCCACCCCAAGGATCGGGTCCCCCGGCACAGAGTAACGTAGTGTACACTGTTAAATGCCAGGAGGACTGCAGTGACTTGTACATCGGGGAGACCAAACAGACGCTAGCCAAGAGGATGGCACAACACAAGAGAGCCAACACGTCAGGCCAGGACTCTGTTGTCTACACTCATCTACAGGCTAGTGGCCACTCATTCAAGGATGATGATGTTCACATCCTTGAAAGGGAGGAATGCCGTTGCTTCAGCAAAACTGAAGCAACAAAACTGCTTTTACATTATGTACTGTATTATTGTCATGAATAGGATAAAAAAGGTTTGTTTCGCAAAATCTCATTAACATTTGTTCTACTTCGTCTCACTACCAAGCTTAGCAGAAGCTGCTGTGATGGACTAAATCACCATGATGTCAGACTAACAGTCACTTCCAGGTGGACAACTGGTGGTTAGTTTGAATAGTGGAGATAGGTGAAATCAGAAAACTTTATTATTTCTATTGTCATTTTCAGCCATATCCATAACATCTTAAGATACATAGTTAGATGTGGCATAGCTCAGTGGGTAGTGGTCGGCTGGCGATCGAAAAATTGCAAGATTGATCCCCAGTCCTGCAGAAAGCATATCATGATGTCCTTGAGCAAGACACTGAACCCCTAACTGCTCCCTGAGCCCATATGGTGGCAGCTCACTGCTCCTATTCAATATAGGATGAATTAAAATGCAGAAAATTACCAATTTCCCCTTAAGGGACTGATAAGGGAATCTATAAAATATCAATAAATCCATACAAACTATAAACATTCCCACTGTAAAAGAGGAGATAGGATCCGGTACAACTAAGCCAGGAATTCACTAACAAAGGAGATCAGAGTGGCAAAAAGATGCTACTCTGACAAGTTGAAAAACTGGTTTTCTGACCCACCATCAGCATGGAGAGGTCTGAAAGACATTACCAGCTACCGGACACCCTCCTCCCACACTACAGGAAACCAACTGCTTGACAAAGTAAATGGGTTGTACAACAGGTTTGATGAGCGCACATTCACATCCCTCTCCAGGCACAGCACACAATCCACTGCACCCTCTGCCAGGCTCTCTCCCCTTTCCTATCGACCCCCCTCCACTTGCACTCAGGATCAGTGTTGAGGATGTGCATCAGCTCTTCCAGAGACATAAGACCAGGAAGGCACCAGGCCCAGATGGTGTGCCACCTCGTGTCTGAAAGTCTGTGGTGACCAGCTGGCCCCCATTTTGACATTGATCTTCAACAGATCACTGGAGCTGTGTGAAGTCCCCTTCTGCTTTAAGAGCTCCACTATCATCCCCATAACCAAGTAACCCCATATCACGGGATTAAATAAAAACAGGCCCATTGCCCAAACATTTTTGGTCATGAAATCCTTTGAGAGACTCGTGTTTGCCTCCTGAGCAAACAGATCAGCTAAGAATGAAGACAATATGGGATTGCACCATATATTCTGATATGTTGACTCCCCATGGGTATACACAAGGGCCCTCTTTGTGGATTTCCGCTCAGCATTCAAAGGCATCATCCCAGATATCTTTCCATCCATCCATCCGTCCATCATCATCCGCTTATCCGAAATCGGGTCACAGGGGAACTGGAGCCTATCTCCGTTCTCATTGGGCGAAAGGCGGGTTACACCCTGTATAGGTCACCAGTCTATCACAGGGCAGAGCAGTTAGGGGAACAGTGTCTTGCTCAAGGACACCTCGACACGCTTCTCTGCAGGACCGGGGATCGAACCTGCAACCTTCCGATCGCCAGGCGACCACTCTACCCACTGAGCCATGCCACCCTCCGTTCAAACGACCAGCAAAATTTAGAATATAACTTTTGAATTGTACTTATCTTTAAGCATTATAATCCAACGATAGAAACTTAAACATTCATCACAGTTCGTGTGGGCTTGGCACCCACACCCAAGGCTATGCGTTCTTTGTTTTGTGATAATGGGCAATACAAATAAAATAGACATGCCTTCTTTAATGCTATCAACCTGGATCAATTGCAAGTCCGGTCATGTTTTTTTCCCTTGATGGAATGCAAGGTCATAAAAGGTCATAAACTTAAAAAGTTCCATTCCTCAAATGAAACAATTGTGGAAAACAGGTAATTGTGTGTGTGTAGGGGGGGGTAAACACATTTAAATTAGCTGATTGGCCAAACACATGATGAACTAATCAACCCGAGACCGGCTATTTGGCCGTTTAGTATCCTTATGGTCATTGCACTGCCATACATTGACCATTTTTGGTACCAGCATACCACTACAGACTCAAATACTTTATGACTGGCTATTACATTAAACCTTACAGTTTGTTTATACAGGAAAAGAGTCAGACTGGGTTGATGATGTCAACTGGATCCTAACACTTTTTCACCAAAAAATTACCACATAACTTGACTAAGTAAAGGGCAAGTTGAAACCACATCCAATTTAAAACTTCCTAGATTTTATACTCTAGTAGTTCCAGTAGTCCAGTAGGTCAAAAAATACCATAGCGAACTGATACATTGGATAGATGACAGTTAAGGCCTAGTTGGGGTTACTCACCTCGGATTTGATGCAACGGAAGTCCCTCTCCTCGTTAATGTCGTGGAAGCAACACTCTTGGATGTGTCCACAAAGAAAACAACCGTACGTTTCTATCAAATTATAAGCTTTCGTCGATTCCTATGTAAAAACACTCGACGTGTCAATAAAATACTCGGTCAACGTCCCTCCTTTGAAACATCTTCGGACCAAACTCCAGGAATGAACAAGTCCGGAAATTGTTTTCCATTTGCAAGACAACGTTTTGCCAGATAGCGTTGCTGATCTTCTGGTACAAGTCCAAAATAGTACTCTGATAATCCAGTTCGCTCCACGTCAACATATTTGACTGGAAATGAGAAGGAAATTGCCGCTTACTGAGTTGGGAGTAGTGGTCGCAATAACACCGTGGTGAGTTGTGTTCTGCCCGTTGATTGCACGTCGTTTACGTCAGCGTGTGACGTCACACAATAAGGTGTCTATTAGCCTTTATGCTAGCGATGATCAGCCTCAGCATCACACTGTGTGGTTGATCGAACATGCTTCGTAATTCATAATATGTGATTTTATGTGCTTTTTTCTTGTGCATATTCGTTTTTGCTGTAATTTCCTGTTGAAGGTAAAAAAAATGAACAGCCTGAACTTAGAAGCTTTTGTCTCTCATTCGGAGAACTGTTTGCCTATCTGCCAAACAAAACACTGATGTTTAGGATGGCCAGAATATCCATCAAACACAAGATTCACGACTTCAGGATTTTCTTTTCATTCCTGAACATGATGGAGAGTACTGGGGATAAAGATATTTTGCTCAACAAATGCCTCTGATATATCTCGTGTTAACACCTGTAACTAAACTGCCAGCTGTTTTAAGCTATGTTTTAGAATAATATTTGCACTCGTATGTACCTGCATGTGTTTATTGTCTTAGAAGTATGATTCTTGAGTTAATTCAGTGAGTGGGCTACACGGATACAGGAAAAAAGGCCCTGTTTGGTGCTGACAAAGCAGATATGAAGCAAATAATATGTCCCTATATCCCCCTATTACCCTAAGTGATTATTCTTATTTTTCTTGGATTCTTTTTCTTATCATCATCATCATCATCATCATCATTATTATTATTATCCATCCATCCATTGTCAACCACTTGTCCGAAAATGGGTCGCAGGGGAACTGGAGCCTATCTCCATTCTCATTGGCCGAAAGGCGGCGTACACCCTGTATAGGTCACCAGTCTATCACAGGGCAGAGCAGTTAGGGGAACACTGTCTTGCTCAAGGACACCTCGACATGCTTCTCTGCAGGACCGGGGATCAAACCCCTTTATCATTGTTATTGTTATTGTTATTATTTTATGTATCTTGTAATTCCATCATGATATTTTTTTCTGCTTAGTGTTATGTTTGGTGTTTATTTTATATACACAATATTCATTGCATGCCTGTCCATCTAGGGAGAGAGATGTTTCTTGTGTCACTCTCCCAAAAGTTTATTCCTATTTATCCATCCTGTTAAAGTTTTTTTTTGTTTTTTTTTATTCCAAGGGAGATGTTCCTTATCCAATATAAGGGTCCAATGCAAGGAGCTACATGACGTTGTGCTAGTCTAAAGTCCACTGAGGCAGATTTGTGATAATGGGCTATACAAATAAAACTGCACTAGACTTGCTTATATGATTTATTGATGTCTTGGTTCACATGACGACCTAGGTGTTGCAGGTTCAGAGACTTACCTTTTTTTGTTCTTGGTTCCCATGATGATATGTACTTCATTATTGTAACTAAAATTCTAAGTTGAATTTGACCCAGTGAAATTCATCCAATCATAACTTTCATAGGATGCTTAAAAAATGTGGTATGCTATATTTCAGAATAGGTCAGTGCAATACAATACGGCAAAACATAATAGAAAGTAACATAAGACGATGTGATATCGAAGGATGAACTATAATCACATTGATGTAATTCTTGATTCATCTTTAGGGTCATGGTACCGCAAGTTTAGTTGATTAAATCCATCTATCCTGCAAGAGAAATCAGAATATGCTATTGAGTGTGTATGTTTGCATGTGTGCCCACACATGTGAACATTTTAGTTATAGCTGTTGGTGATCCAAAGAGTATATAACCCCCTGTGGTCTCAACCTCCTGCTTGCTTCTCCATCAGATGGTACACTTACAGGAACACCACAACAGACGGCCACTTAACCCCAAACTGTGCGTGATCCAGGCCTGCTGTGCCTTCTGTTGCCCCACCAAACAGGAGGGACCCCGGTGTCCCAGTTGTGTGTCAAGTGAAATCCAGATCGAGGGTACCTCTGGGGGCTTCAGGCAACCCTTGCCGGTCCACTGATCTCCTATCTATCCTCCACATGCTGCACTTCCAGAGGACCAAAGAACGGCACTTCTATTCCCTTTACCAAGTTTAGTTTTCATGACCGAATAGGATGATGATTCTTCCTAGAAGTCTTCAGTTATGTCAGGATCCGAGCATTAACTCTGCATTTATATGAATGGAGGATTAGGAACTGGGGAAGACCTTTTTCATAATGACTTGTCTTTGGTTCATGAACAGTATAAAATAAAGGCTATTATGGCCCATCTCTTCCTGGTTCTCTTCTGCAAAACATTGCAGACTATCTTTTTACTAAGCCTAAGTTTAGTTTTTTTTTCTCATTTTGAATTGATATTTCTGATTTTTGTTTTTCTCCATGATGGAATAAAAATACCAACCCTCGCCTTCACTCGATCTCATACCATGAGACCCCACCTCTGGCTCAAACCAAAACTTCTGACGTGGTAGCATTTCAATAGGCATGGATATTTATGTTGCATCAAAGAGATGATCAGATTGAATACAGTTATAGAAAATAATGGGGATTTGTAAAAACCACTTAAGTGGATGCATTTACTATTCATTTTGGCTGACAGAGCAAATGTTATTGCCCCAAGGAAACTAATGTGACTCCGCTGTATTCCAGACCATAGATACATGTGCTGAGATAAAACAAAGAAGCACAATAGAGGAAAGTATACCATTATAAATCTAGTACCTAAATACAGGATAAGGTATCCTAACCCAGCTATTAAATAACCATAATGGACAGATGTGGTTTTAATCCGATGCTTGCCTCTCATATTACTATTGGCAATAGTTAATGATATTTGTGCATGTAGGGGGGCCGGAGTAGCTCAGGGGTTAGTGCGCTCACTTCAGGAACTGAAGAGCCAGCGGCATCGGGTTCAAAACCACCACAGGGCATAAGGAAGGGCATCTGGCCTTAATCTCCCAAGCTCCATCTAAGTCCATGTCCACTCCCACAATATGAGGACTAATTGTGACACATAAAAATGGGCCTCTGTAATATTTGTGAATGGGATGTGTTATTAACACATC
>OMLC01056233.1:0-11118 GCA_900302585.1 Regalecus glesne
GTAGTAGTAGAAGTAGTAGTGGCAGTAGTACTAGTGGTAGTAGTAGTAGTAATATTAGTAGTATTCGTAGTAGTAGTAGAAGTAGTAGTGGCAGTAGTACTAGTGGTAGTAGTAGTAGTAATATTAGTAGTATTCGTAGTAGTAGTAGAAGTAGTAGTGGCGGTAGTACTAGTGGTAGTAGTAGTAGTAATATTAGTAGTATTCGTAGTAGTAGTATTCGTAGTAGTAGTAGTGGTGGTAGTAGTAGTAATATTAGTAGTATTCGTAGTAGTATTCGTAGTAGTAGTAGTGGTAGTAGTGGCAGTAGTACTAGTGGTGGTAGCAGTAGTAATATTAGTAGTATTCGTAGTAGTAGTAGTAGTGGTGGTAGTAGTAGAAGATCTTGATCAAAATGTATATGGCATTAAGTCTGTGATGTGCCAGAATATCAACAGCCATTCAAAGATATTGGGACGTCACATTCAAACAAAGCTGATTGATGTGGTAGTTGGTTACCTGTGTTTTTGTCCTCCAACTTTATTACGGCTATGTTCCCTTTGGAGGTGATTTTCATCCTTCCACTCCATGTGGGCTCATCCAGCTTCCAATCAGCCGCCCTTATTCAACAAAAACACAAACACGAGACGAATAGTAGCTTATATAAGTGTGATAAATCAAGCCAGTATGTGACTTCACTGTGACTGCCTTTGAATACAAGATAAGATCATATTTTATTAGTACACAGGGGGACATTTGTGGCATTACAGCAGCAAAGTGGGAAGTAGAACAGAGACATAAAATCTAAAGAGTCATAAAAAATAGGGGCAATATAAGCAAGGGGAAATATGACAAAATATGAAGTTTTTACAGCATAACACCCCCAAAAAAGTGAAAATGAGAGAAATTTGCCTTTTACTACTACTACGCACTGTTTGTTTTATTTATTCTACTTTACATTATTTTCCTACACGTTATTATATTTTTCCCATCCCATCTTAAATGAGTTTTGATTCTCTAATGCTCTTTAAGCTTTTCTCAAATGTTCTTTTTGGATTTCAATGTCTATTTCATGTCTGTTGTTGAGCTGCATTTCTGTAGAAAAGGTGCAGTACAAATAACGTGTATTATTATTATTATTGATATCATTATCATTAGTATTATTATTAACGCTTTCTCATTTGATTTAATCAGAAATACATGAAAACAGGGTCACAGTGGCTCAGTGGTGGAGCGCATGTTTTGGAAACTGACAAACCAAAGGCAGTGGGTTTGAACCCACTATAGGGTGTAAGGAAGGGTATTGGGCCTTAGTCCCCCAAGCTCCGTCCAAGTCCATGTCCACCCCACAACATGGGGACTGACTGTGACACGTACAACACGCCTCTCTCACATGGAGACCTGACATGACATGACACAGAAACCACTTTTACATTTAGCTCAACGGAAACCACTAGTTCACATTGTGAGAAGTGGGTGTGTTGGGAACCATCTGCATTCCTGGGAACATTTTGTTCTTTTGGTTTGGCATTGTGGGAAAGATGTTCTCATAACAAGGAGCCTTAAGATTGAGAAACAGAAAAGAATAATGAGATGTTGTGTTTTATCAACCTTCTCGTATGCAAGCAGCCTTTAGTGAAGAAGTGTGGAAGAAGGCCGAGGCCTTTGAGATGGGGCTGTATTGATCAATATTAAAAGTTCCATATAGAGCTCATGTGACAACTGACGAGATGTTAGATCACTTAAAAACCCCACAGTGGAGAGGAAAACATGATACTCTGGCTATTTGATAAGACACAATAAGCTGCAGAAGACACTGACAGAGGGAAAGATGAGAGGAAGAAGACAGCAGGGACGACTGAGCAGAACATGGATGACAGACATCAAGGAGGGGACAAGAGGTAACATTGGGGAATGTGTCAGGACGGCTGCTGATGGAGAATACTAGAGACACTTGACTACAAATTTACCAGTGGTAGGATGAGACACAGAAGAAGTAAAAAGTCAAGTTCGGAGGTATTTGGCGAGTGGCAAAAGTGTTAATACAAAGGATATGCACGCTATTCGTTTGAAAAAAGGAGATTCATAGAATGACCAAGCAAAAGTTCAGCTAACTTTGATGTGAATCGTAACCCATGCCTGAAATACAGTCAAACAGTGTTTTCCTACATAATCAATACATCCCATAATAAACACATTGTTTAGAATGTCTCATTTGATATGGAATAGTCCACATTACACAATATTACAAGATGCAGCTAGAAAGCAACAGCACATCAGCTTGTAGCATTAACCGATGGATGCAGCCTCAGAACAGGTGTACTTTACTGAGGACGTTTACCTGCCTGGAGTAAAGCGTAAAGGCTACGTTTGACTTGTGAAGAAACTTCCATTGTGTGGAATACAGGTCCAAAGTGGACTCATTGGACAAGAACAAGGGTACTCGAGTACCAGCCCGGTTTAAACACGGCTGTCAAGAGTCTTTCTGGGACTGCCAGCGTTAAGTGGACCTTATCCATAGAATGATGATGAGTGTAGATATGACCTCATATGCTCTTTGGTTCATAATCCATCAGTTGAAACCGTGAAACGATCTTTTTCTTAGTTTCAAAAATTCACAAGTAATGGCAGCAGCATGGTGGGTTACGCACTGGGGTTTCAAGACTGTACTGGGGTATCCAAGCATTAGGTGAGTGACAGATAACCAACTGCTTGAACTATGCAAAGAAATGAGATGATGGACATTTGTGAAAATAAAGTTTTGCACTACTGTGCTGAAAGCACTCCATCTCTGCACCCCCCCTCCATCTTTCTCTGTCACTCACACACAAAAGCATTTCAATAACTGGATTCACTTCTTATCAGCAGGGAGGGACAATAGCCAACACACAGCACATGACCTGAGGACCATCAGCCCAGTCACATGACCAATACCATATTGTCAGTGGAGAATCATGTAAATATTTTCCAACCCGTTTTATACAAAATATTCCAATAAGCCTTTAGACGTAACTCGGATCACATCGTTCCAATGTCAGCTGATTTTTACTTCAGTCCGATGTCGTCAGTCCACCTGTTCTGCAGGTATTCTTTTGGCCAACTCTAGGATGACAACATGGTGCCTGGTGAACAGCGGATGTACATTTTACCCGACTTAAGTCACAAATATTCCGAAACTCAGAGGAACACCGTAACGACGTGTGCATTTAGCTCCCTGTTTCAATTCCGTGTCCAACCATGTAGTGTGTGGACGCTCCGCTAACAACGCCAGGTAACGTTAGCGAGGTTAGCCTTCCGAGCAGGACCCGGAGTCTGACACGGTGACATTATAAAGTGACAAGTCCGACACGACGGGAGCGGCGTTACCTGTAGCCGCGATTAGAGGCCCGGGGCGGGATGCGGTAAACATGGACCTCCGGCTTCACACACAGGATGGACTCGTAGCTGCTGTCTTCTGCCATTTTCCAACTTCCACAAACTCAACTTCGGAATCCAGGAGCCAAGCTGGGCTTGACGAGATAGGACAAACAAGGCAGATGAGGCGTCGTGTTCGGTTTGCGGTAAATAGTAGAGCGCCTCCTCTGGTAAGGATGACTAGTGAACTTCCTAAATCCACGTCTGAGAGACTTTATCCGAATGCCTTCCTCCCCTTTTCACAACAACGGCCACCGAGATGAGAGAAACAGAATCACCTTCCCATGTGGGAATAATTTACATAATATGTCTTGATGCTTTCTAACGGTAAGAGGATCACAAAAATGGTGACTCAGTCAACTGGATCAGAAGTTTATTCAGAAACGTCTCGTCCCTCATCCAGGAGACATGTTCAGTCTGACAACACAGTGCGTACAAACCAAGCTAGGAGAGTTTCAGAGGCAAGTTAGCCATTGACTGTACATTCAGTGGGAAGGAGTACGATTGACAGAAGAGAAGAGGAGCAAACTTACACCCATGTGGAGTGCCTGTGCAGGGGTCATAACAGCTGGTCTCCTAGCCCAGTCTCACTCGGCTGTAAACTCCACTTTCATTCTCTACTGTCCATGCATGGATAGTGAACTTGTTGACTAGTTGACTTGTCTCTCTTATGAGGAAGTTAGTGACTCTCATGTATTGTGTCTTGGAATGTCCACTAGAGTGAAACTATCTAGACAGTGTATTGATATGCTGAAGGAGCAGTGGAACAATCCCAGTGCTGCAGCTGGATGACCAGTTCACCCACACACTGGGTGAACTGAGCGGCTGATACTGTAAAGGGACTGCGTACGACAGCTGAAAATCAGTTTTTAATGCTCTACAAGCACTGGTGATCTTTTCCATTGTGGTCGTGGGGCATGCTTCATTTCCACGAAAGCCATCTGAAAATGATCAAGACACCAACAAAACTTGAATTGATCATCTTTATTAAAGGGCATTTGTAAATTCCATCACATTGTTTTGCTAGATCCAAAACGACAAGCAAATGACATCAAATATGTCTCCGACAGGACAGGAGGCTGTGCACGACTGCTGTGAATCAGAACACTACAGGTAGACCACCACGGCCATCCACCGATGAGCCTTAGATTCAGATAGCTCCACATCTCAAATGGTTAACCATTTCACTTTTTAAACTAGCTCTGGGCACCCTGGCAGTTTATTGAATAAAGACTTGAACCACAAATACTCTTTAACACCGTAGGTCCACATCGAGCTTCTACACGTTTTCCTCTGTCTCCTTTTATTGGACACATACTGCAGGTCTGCATATTGAATAGGGAGTAAAGCTGAAATAAACGAGTCGTTCCAACACGATGTTCTTTCAAAACGTGACTAAAATAACTGTTCTCATGTAATCTGGCTGAATTACCATTGTAGTGAGCTGGGAGCAGACTTTCACTTTTAAAGATAATTCCAGTTTGGTTTGGAAACTTGCTCTTGTTGTCATACTTTCATCTTACTGGGAAAAATCACTTATGATATTTGACTCACTGGTTTCATTTACAGGATTTGGGATATTGGACCACCATGTGAGAGACAGAGGGATGGTGAGGATGAGGAGGAGAGGTGAGGAAGGTGGAGGTTAAATACTTGATGTCACCTGTCAAGAGTAACAGGGAGTGTGGAGGAGAGGTGGAGGAGAGAGAGCAGGCAGGGTGGAGTGGGTGGAGGAGAGGGTCAGAGGTCAGAGGTGTCCTTGAGCAAGACACTGTTCCCCTAAATGCTCTGCCCTGTGATAGACTGGTGACCTATACTTGGTGTACCCCGCCTCTCACCCAATGAGAATGGAGATAGGCTCCAGTTCCCCCAAGACCTGATTTCGGATAAGCGGTTGATGATGGATGGATGGATGGATGGATGGAATATGATTATCCAACATGTTTCAGCAGGTCTGATTTAACCTGGTTATCTAAACAGCACATGTAGAGCTGTAGGTTACAGGGGTCTCCGTCAGTATCTGGGAGGAGGAGATCATGCCAAGGACTTCTGGGATACCACTGTCATCCCCCTTTGTAAGAACAAAGGCAGCAAAGCAGACCATGGTAACCCCTGTGGTATATCCCTGCTATCCTTCATAGGCAAGATTCTGGCACGTGTCCTTCCAAATCCCCTGACCACGGTCATCTCAGGGAAATCTCTCCCTGGCTTCAGACCAGGTCGCGGTACTACCGACATGGTCTTCACTGAGGCGGGTCCAGGAGAGATGCAGCGAGCAGAAGATGGACCTCTGTGGTTTCTTCATAGAGCCTCAGAAGGCCTTTGACTCAGTGGATAGAGAGGCTCTCTGGACAATTCTCACAAAACTAGGATGCCCAAGAAAGTTTGTACAACTCGTCCACCTGCTCCGTGTTCTCTCCACTGGTGAGACCTCAGAAGCATTAGAAATCTCCAGTGGTGTGAGGCAGGGCTGTGTGCTGGCCCCAGTCCTTTCCCCCCCTGACCTCCAAGGCATTATCAGCAGGTCCACCGAGTTCCGTCAGCTCTTTGGTCTAATGATCAGCCTCAGCATGACACTGGTCATGCGTCAGCCCTCATGAGGATCTACATCACCTGGCCCCGGTAACCAACTCAATGGTACCCAGCTGAAGGCCGTCGGCCACTTCAGATATCTGGGGAAGCACCATCTCTTCATATGGCTCAACCGCAAAGGACATGACTCCCCATGTCAGCAGGTCAGTCCCATGGCCACCTCCGCTCCCGTGTGACGCTCAACAAGAACATCCACGTTACAAACCAACACCAAGGTGCAGAGGACAGTCGTCCTCATGAGCCTCCTCTGTGGATGTGAGTCCTGGACTCTCTACTGCAGCCATTGAAGTCCGCTTTACGCCACATCTCTGGGCTCCATTGTGGGAAGTAAGTATCAAATGTGAAGGTTCTGTAGAGTCCATGATCGCAAAGGCCCGGCTTCACTGGACCAGTCACGTGACCCGTGTGGATGAGTCACCACCGCCACAACAGCCTCTCTGTGTCCTGGTGCTGCTCAATAATCCAGGTAAGGGAATCACTAAGAGGTGAATCGGCTCAACCGGATCAGAGGTTATATTCAGAAACGTTTCGTCACTCAAACAGGAGACATCTTGAGAAGATGACACCTGGTGAAAATGAAGGTGACCTCTATTTGACCAAACGTCTCGGAATAAACTTCTGATCCAGTTGAACAGACTAACATTTGTTTGTGATCAGCTTCTCTGGGTTGCCATCTGAAGGCCACCCAAGAGTCTGGCATCCTAGAAAGAGACACGAGGACTGCATTAAAGACATCCTTAGAAACGGGGGCATCCCCAGCAGACCTGGAACTCACCGGCACACCGACTCCAGAAGCTGTGAACTTGTGCCAGATGAGCCGACGGGCAAAGATTGCCAGTCCAAGAGCTGCTGTGTCTACGACGGCCATTTTAAAGCTCCAGTGCCACAATGTTCCTGTAAACGCCTCCAGAACTGGCTTGATCAGCCACATACGACCCCACAACCGACAGACACAAAGATGACCTCATCCACTCGATGGTCCACTGAGAGCTCTCAACACGGCACGGTACTGTCACGGTTTACTTGCCTCGTCCAAGTACTTTATTTGATGTAGCTGGAGGGCACTGCCTCGTTATATTCACGGGTTTTTATTTTCAATATGTTTTCGTCTCCATCATCTTGATTTTGTCTCGTTTTCTATTGCTGCTAGTCACCAAAGGTGATTAACTCCACCATGTGCCTACAATGACAACCAAGTGTCTCCATCCATGACCCGGTAAGACTCATTTGATCAGCAGTGGGCCCAGGTCTCACATCTACACAATGTCAGAGAGAGGAATGATTTCAGAACTGACATGCACAACGGCAAGAATTAAGAAAATAAAACTCGGATTGTAAAAAAAACCCGTCAGAATTATCCTTTAAGTGAGGGACTCATGGGCGCAAGTCGCTCAAGTTAACGGTTCTCACACAGAAGCAAACACCACATTCAAACACATCAGCAAATAGCCATTAAGTGCACCTTCAGTGCTCCAGGGCCCAAGAGTGAGACATGCAGTGTGCTCTGATGGGGTACAAACACCTTCCAGAAGCACCGCTTTCAAAATGGCTTTTTAACCCAGTGGTCCGAAAACCAGAGAGCTCGTTTTAAGGCATACACAACTCCACAGGAAACGTCCAGTTCCTCCCAGGTGACTACAGTTTCTGTCAAATGGTTTAAAATCAAGTAATCTGCACAAGGCCAAGCATTTGGCACTTCGTCCCGATATGCCGACAAGCAACACCGTTCGTTTGGGGTCCCCTCACCGAGTGCATGGTTTTACGAGTCTTATTCCCAGTCTGACTAGCCATCTCCCAGTGAGGACCCCACGGCCCAGGACAGACGTGCACCTAGAGAAAAGACAGGACCGGCAGTGTACAACCTGACAGAGGACTTTGGCCTTAGTGTCTGCTAGACTGTTTTTGTGATCTGCTAAAAAATGGAGAAAGCAACACAGTGTGAATGAAGGTCTTGATTAATAACAGGTGACCCGCGCTTGTTAGTTTGATGACGCCATCGTTCGGCCATCCCTGGCTTTCGGAGTTCTTCATCCATCTATTCCACGTCACTGAGGACAGAATGCCACTGATGCTAGAGTTTAAAACCCTCCGAGCCGGATGGACACGACAACAGACAGATCCAGCTCAATAGGTCGATTGGAAGCAGGAAGGCAATGCAGACGGGGAAATGTATATTTAAATGATTCAAAAGTATCAGTTCAGTGTCTCCTAAACGGTGACATTTAGCAACCAGACACTACAAATCCACTAGGCCATAGAGGAAGGTACGTCTACACCGTCTGGCTGAAGCTAGCTCAACGTTCCCTGGAAGAAGAAAAAAAAACCCATACTTTAAAGAAACACTGCAAACCGTTCTAACACAACTTGAATAACAACATTAGTAGAAAACAATCCTGCGACTAACTGAATTATTGCTTGAACAAGCGAGGATCTAGTGGCACTTTGTCTCCCTCCTCCATGATCTCAGACCACAGGCCGTGTTTAGACAGGGCGCCGCTTCTCTAGCGAGCCTCCTGTGGGACATCTGAGGCATAACCGTCTGTGACCACAGCTGTGGCTATGCCACGATTGGGAAAAAAAGCCATGTGAATCGTCTCCATCTTTTCCCGCAGGTCGGGCTGTTAGAGCACCTTGTGCCCAGAACTGAAAACATGGTGAACCTTGACCCCTGGTGAGCAGTCCTGTGCACGGACCGAAACAATCCAACTGTTGCCGAGACAAGTCCCAGGATGATACGAAACCATACCTTGATTGACATCGGTGGACGTGGCGGCTCACCCGCTGCCTCGCTCTGACGAATCCAGATTGATTTATTTTGGACTCTCACTGGAGGGCCACAAACCTGACGCCACGGCTCCAAGCTAAGCCAATGACAGTGTAGGGGACTCTCGGGAGAGCTCGTGGTACATCACAGGAAGTCTCACAGTGTGTAGGGCCCTGAGGCGACACCCTGCTCACAGTGTGGAGCAGAAGCCGGTTCTGATCCCTGGCCAGCCCCTTGGAATGTTCCATGTTGGAAAGAGACAAGGCAAAAAGGCAAAGCGCATGCCAGCCAGCAGAGTGGAGAAGGTAGAATAGTTCATGTTATTTTGTCTTTCATCTCCGTTTTTCTTGTGTCCATCAACTTTAGTTCATCCCACCACTCTGCTGCTCATACACAATGCCAGCTACACACCCTTCAACCTCCACCCCAGACGGCCACTTGGAAGATATTGCCGATTCCTAGCAGTAGCCATCTCCCACTTATCTGATGAGCCGAAATCCCAAGGTGCCATCTGGGCCGGTTGGTTGGCGGATTATGTAATTGTTTGGACGAACCGGTTCTGGTGGCTGCTGCACACTCACACGGATTGGCCTGTTGATGGGAACACCAATCAGGGGGAAAGCACTGAACAATTATTGTCTTTCCAAAAGCAAAGGGCAAAACGTGTGTTATACGAGTTATTATTGATGAAAACATAACATGAATCAAGTGCTGATGGCTGAAAAACAATAATGGTCTGACCTCTCTTGGCATGGTTTGTCCTGAGGCACATCTTCAGCACTAGCACTGCCCAAAATCCTCTTACGGGCCTCTGCGTATTCTGCCTCCCGTTGGGCCAGAGATTTCATCTGCTGCGAAGGACGGGACGAGGACATGGGATTTGCAGAAGTTCCATTATTTGAGGGACGCTTCAGAATTCGAATTTGTGGGGGTGGGGCTGCAGGCAGGGAGTCATCCTGGATGACAACAGCCGTTCGTACAGGAGAGCCCCCTGAATTCAAACTGGACTTCCTGCAAAGTGAAGGCAGAGAGAAATATAAATAACTGCAACTACATCGAACAGACTTTCATTGTCGAGTCTGTGAATACATTTGATATTTGCTTACTTTGCTTCCTGATTTATTTTCAGCTTTGCCTCAAGTCTTCTCTCTATTTCCTACAGAGAAAACACACACAACCAAAGAGCGCCCATGAACGTCAGACATGTATTATCGGAATATTAATGTCGAATGTGGTCATAACCATACAGCCATCGTTTCACATCAAACAAACGGATCAGGAAATTCACAGTGTGAATCGCCAATTAGGAAAAGTGCAGTGATACCAGATATGCCACATATGTCTCAAGGAGGTTTGACATCGTACTTCATTTGTTTCTCAAATGTGAGATGAAATATTGTGTCCATCCATTCATCATCAACCGCTTATCCGGAGTCAGGTGTACGTTTGATATGGAATGTCACTTTTTAGGGGGTAGGAAAATAAAGTTGAAGAATGTGGCAATAATTGACAAGTGCTTTGTTTGGATAGGGGGCTTGACTTCCAATAAATGCAAATCCATGAACACTCTGATACTTGATCCTCTGAGGCAAAAAGAAAATCAACACTGCAGCACAGCTCAGTGGGTAGAGCGGTCATTTGGCAATCAGAAGGTCACAGGTTCGATCCCCGGCCCTGAAGAAAGCATGTCGAGGTGTCCTTGAGCAAGACACTCCCTGGGAGCCATATGGTGACGGCTCACTGCTCCCATACAATAGGATGGGTTAAAATGCAGAGAATTCCAAATTTCCCCTTTGGGACTGATGAGGGAATCCATAAAAAAAGATACAGAGTTGAGTACAGTAGGCCAACTTTGTTGAAAACAATTCATCTCAGAATCACAGAAAAAGGTGAATCGGTTCAACTGGATCAGGGGTTTATCCAGAGATGTGTCCTCTCTCTCCTCCAGGAGACATGTTGAGTCTGAGCTGACTGCAGCATCCCCACCCTGATCAACAACACAGTGATACCACACCACTAAAGGCTGGGTTCATATGAGAGCTGCTCATTGGCTGGACATTCAGTGGTCATGAGGACTATTCACAGAGGACTGGGGAATAGGATCAATCACAGCATTGTCACATGATGACACATGGACTCTCAGACCCCCACCTTTGTTCAGGATGGTGGTTCCCTCTTAACGTAGATGGCCTCCTTCACCCCCCTCTCAAACCAGCGTTCCTCCCTATCAAGGATGTGAACATCATCATCTTGAATGAGTGGCCACTCGCCTGTAGGTGGGTGTAGACCACAGAGTCCTGACCCGACGTGTTGGCTCTCCTATGCTGCGCCATCCTTTTAGCCAGCGTCTGTTTGGTCTCCCCGATGTACAA
>OMLC01056237.1:0-18218 GCA_900302585.1 Regalecus glesne
GTCTGTCTGTCTCTCTCTCTCTCTGTCTCTCTCTGTCTCTCTCTGTCTCTCTCTCTCTCTGTCTGTCTGTCTCTCTCTCTCTCTGTCTCTCTCTGTCTGTCTCTCTCTCTCTCTGTCTCTCTCTCTCTCTCTCTCTCTCTCTCTCTCTCTCTGTCTGTCTGTCTCTCTCTCTGTCTGTCTGTCTGTCTGTCTGTCTGTCTGTCTGTCTCTCTCTCTCTCTCTCTCTGTCTGTCTGTCTGTCTGTCTGTCTGTGTGTGTGTGTGCGTGTGTGTGTCAGTCAGAGGAGAAACAGTGACAGATTGGTAATCCTCTGAAATGCTCCTAAAATTCTCCACATCCTCATTTATCCAGATACACACACAAAGCCAGACATGCAATCATACACACTGGTCCATATCAAATCCTATGTGGGCCAGCCAACAGCCTGCCTGGGCTCCACTTGACTGTGTGAATCTTTTATATTCCACTTGTATGGAATGGAGAGTCTGTGAGTGTGGCCGAGGACTGCCTCCCCAACACTGCCATCACCAGGCATTGAACCTCCTGTTCTGATATGGAATGTGCTGCTGAGACAGGGATGCTTCATGTTGGCATCTGTAAAAGCCATGCAGTGGTTCATCATCTGTCTGTCAGCTTGAGCGGTCTGTGGTGTTTTAAATGAAAAGATAGCATCCCCCAAAAACTCCAATTAGGCCCTTAGCTCCATAAGATATCCATCTGGCTGTGGAGATCCTCTGCTGCAGCAGGAGACTGATGACAAATGAGCTGGAATATGTCCAGTCGGCGGTTTTGTCCTGAGCAAAGGAGAATTCTCTGATGCTGTGGGAGGTTCAGCAAACTGAGCCGTCACATCACACATGTGCCAGCACCCATCAGAGGAGTTAGAATACTGCTCCCTTCTGATGTGGAGCTGAATGACAAAGATTTTGAGGGTCCAAACTCATTCACACAAGCAGATGGTCATTGGTCTGTACCTAGTGATCAGTGCCAGTATTCCCTCAGTGGGTTTCTCCTGTCAGATGAGGTGTTTCTGTCTCTCTCCTCAGGAACAAGTGGAATATGTGTTCCTCGTCATTTTCACCATTGAGACCTTCCTGAAGATCTTGGCCTATGGGCTCGTTATGCACCCCAGCTCCTACATCCGCAATGGGTGGAACCTTCTGGACTTTGTCATTGTCATTGTGGGGTAAGAACTGGACCAGGTCAGAACCAGACTGGGTTTCATACCAAGCCAAGTTAGACTGAGCCCGGGTTTAGATCCAGACCAGGCTAAGGACCAGATCGGGTCAGACCGTCAGGGCTGGTGTTCTCTGTTATCTCTGTGTAAACTCAGTTTGAATGATGTCACAGACAGGTGAATCAGTCAGTGGTCATGGTTACCCACATGTGACACCATCTTAGGTTGGGTGGTAGTCACAGTGGTGCTGTCTGTGAGGGTGGGGATGCTGCAGTCAGCTCAGACTGAAGATGTCTCCTGGAGGAGAGTGGGGAGATGTGTCTCTGTGTGTGTGTGACCCTTTACATCCACATGAACTGATCCACCTCTCCTGTCACTCCCTCGCCTGGGTCATGGGCCCTGCCACAAGACTCTTTCAGACAGACTTTTGTGTCAGAGGCTCAGAACTACGTCAGGGCATCGCCAACAGGAAGCGTGACTGGGAGGAGCACCACTGTTTGACTGGCTACAGACGCTCTGCATCACTTCTGTTTGTATTTCTACACTCCCTGTGGAGCTTTGCTGCAGTGGGTTCTGAGCTTTGTCTCTTCAGTCCTGAGAGTCAAAGCCCAGCAGGCAAACTGGACTCCAGATTGACTTCAGCTCTTCATGTTTGTTCTGCTGAATCTCAAAGCTAATAAGGATTTGAACCAGCAACTGTCCAGTTCTTAACAGGCTCCCTTAAACTGAAGTCTGATGCTGTTAAATTTGAAGGTCGGCACATCAGCTAGTTTGTGTGGCCCAGCAGCAGGACACACAGCAAGGCTGCGTCCGCGACAGGAGGGTGGTGTAGGCTGGAGACGGAGTGTTCCAACCTCACAGACAGTCTTGGTGTGTGCTCAGTAACCCGGGTAACCAGGACAACACAGAACAGTGGATCAGCTCATGTGGACCCAACACTCAGCAGGAGAAACGTTTCTTCACTCATACAGGTGACTCCTGTATGCCCCCCCCTCCCGTTCCTCTGCATCTCTGGTTTCTGTGATTTCCTCTGTTCATCTCCATGTCTCCCCCTCTCCGGATTAGTAGAAGCCAGCCTGATCCGATTGTGTGCCATACAGAAAATCTTTCTGTCTATCTCTCCGTCTGTCTGTCTGTCTGTCTGTCTGTCTGTCTCTGTGTCTCTATGTCTGTCTGTCCGTCCCTGTCCACTGTCCTCCTGTCTTCCTCCTTGTCCTCTTCGCTGGTCGTCTGTTGGTGGACTACTAAAGGCTCGTTTGGCTGCTCTGTTCGTTTAGCTCAACTGGTAACGAGACACTGAACCACGACTTTTAATGTTTTGCTCACTCAAAGCACTTCTGTGTGTTGGTACAGTTTATCACAAAACCACAACCAAGTCTGGTCCACCTCGAGTGGAGGGGACAGGACCGGCTGCAGGGTGATGGTGGTGATGAAGGTACAGCTTGTCCAGCACAGCCTGCAGAGGGACTGCTTTGGTTTGCAGTTGCTTGACTTAAAACCTCTTCACAGAGGATTTAAAAAGCAGGTCACGGGATGAGGATTCACAGCAGTGCTGGGCTTAAAGCAGGATTCCCTATTCCTACAACCTGAGGCTTGTCCATCCCATGTCTGTTAGGATTTCATTGTACTCACCAGGGTCCTGTCAGATACTTACATCCGTGTCTTATGGGACAAGTGGACAGGAGTCTTGCCCAAACAAAAAAAACAACACAACCTAGAGAAGTGACGCAACCCCCCCCTCATTCATCCAGGCCTAGGACCAGCTCTGAGAACACTTGTGCCTCCTCACTGGCTAGATAACATGAAAGACTATTCAAATAAAATAATAAACTCCATGGATGTCAAGAACATGTCTCCACCACAGCTGATCCCCGTTGTAGAAAATTTGGTGAAATGAGACATGTTTTGTCCTCTGAGAGCCACCGTAGCTTTAGCTACCTGTGTGGCTAGGCTAGGTTGTTTTGTCCTCTGAGAGCCACCGTAGGACAAGCTACCTGTGTGGCTAGGCCAGGTTGTATTGTAGTATACATACATGGTCAGCCAGGCTGTGGTATTCACGCTGCCGTGTCTACTCGGTTTACAGAGTGTAATAAAACTAGTTAAAAGTTACCCGTCAGTGGGATAACTGACTCACACACACAGGGACAGGTTCTTACGTGGTGGCAGAAGATAGTACGGACTTTTTGCCTGTGAGTTCTTCCCCCTTTTTTTGTCGGACACTTGTTGCTGTTTCGGACATAATGGCGTAAGGCTTTCGGAGACCCGAGCCTGTTGTTTTTGATGAAAACGTCGCCGAGAACTGGCGGATTTTTGAGAGGCAGCGTGGTATTTTTATCGCTGCAGCACACCCCGATAAACCAGCGAAGACAATAGCTTATATTTTCCTCAACCTGGCTGGACCAGACTCCATTGAGCGGGAACGCTCCTTTGTATAAGCACCTGAAATCCGCGGAGTGGACGGAGCGGCTACCGTCCCTTCAGAGTCCACAGAGGACCCGGACTGGTTGATCAGAAAATTTAGCGAAATGTGTAATCCTCAAAATAACAAGACAATGGAGAGACACAAGTCTCATTCGAGAAATCAGAACCAAGGTGAGAGTATTGAGTCCTTCATCAGTGATTTGAGGATAAAGGCCAAAAGTTGCCATTTGGGGAGTTAAAAGACGAGTTTATCTGTGACTGGATCGTGTGTGGCATTTCAAGAGAGTCGTTAAGAAAATCTCTGTTAAGAGACAGTGAATTAACACTTGCTAAAGCCATTTGAATCTGCCGGATTCATGAAGTGATGGAGGAGAGTAGCAAGACTTTAGCCACACAAGCCACCAGTGTTGATGCAGTGAAGCCGGTCTTCAACAGAAAATACCAGTCAAAACCATCAAAACCTCCCACTCAGACCGTCCTAAAGTGCAATAATTAGCCATCCAGCTCAAATGGATAAATGTCCAGCATTTGGACAACAATGCCCTAATTGCAAAAAGTTAAACCACTACAAAAGTGTTGCAAATCCAAAATATGGAACAAAGGCAAAGCAGACAAATGAACTTTCAGACAGACTGTGAATGAACTGGCAATGGATCAGCCCACATCATGTGAAGATGACACATTCTATGTGGACCGTGTCAATATTGAGAACTGTGTTGACTGTGTAGCGTCCCAAGACCGCGAGCAGGACGAAGGATTTGTCACAATTCTCATAAATGGCAAACCCACTGAAATGAAAGTCGACACAGGAGCCAAATGTAACGTGATGTCACAGGCGACTTTCAAGCATGTTGCTGATGGTGAGCAATGTAGAAAGCAGAGCAAAGCTGTAAACCCTGTTGCTTATGGAGGCTCCAGACTTCAGACCATGGGCAGGGTTACACTACCTTCTATCTTAAAGGAGCAATGCCACTCATTCTCCTTCTTCATGGTTGACAAAGATGTGCAGCCACTGCTAGGATTTCGGCCATGCGTGGAAATGGGAATCCTCAAAGTAAGTGCTGATGTTCACTAAATCACTGTGGAGAGTAACACGGACTTCAACTCACTGATCCTCACACAGTACAAAGATCTGTTCAGCGTGGGCTTGGTGAACTCCGAGGCACATACTCCATGACAGTGGATCCCAGTGTTCAGCCTGTAGTTCGACCAGCACACTGCATATCAGTTGCAATGCAAAGCAGGGTCAAAGCTGAGCTGGACCGCATGCAAAACCTAAGTGTTATAACACCGGTCTCTGAGCCTACTGACTGGGTTTCTTCTATGGTAGCCGCACGCAAGAAGGATAAAGCAGAAATCAGACTGTGCATGAATCCAAAAGACCTTAACACAGCACTGAAAAGGCCGCACCACCCCATGCACAGTGTTGAAGAAGTGGCAGCTCAAATGTCAGGGTCAACAGTATTCTCAGTTTTGGACGCAAAAAACTCATTCTGGTAGATTCGTCTCAACAAGAAATTCTCAATGTTGACTACATTCAGTACACCATTCGGGCACTACAGGTTCCTCAGGATGCCCTTGGGCATAAATTCAGCAAGTGAGGTGTTTCAGCGCATGATGGAGCAGCTGTTCTCAGGCTATCCATGCTCAGTCATTGTTGATGACATCATCGTTGGAGGCCGTGGAGTAGCTGAGCATGATGCCAATTGAAGGAAAGTGCTCCAAAGAGTGAGGGAGGTCAACCTCAGATTAAATCCGGATAAATATAAATTTCGCCTGAACCAAGTTGGCTATGTAGGCCACATTTTTACCAGCAAAGAAGGCTTGAGAGCCAACCCCTCAAAGACTGCTGCAATCACTGACATGCCAGTCCCCACGGACGTCACATCACTACAGTGTTTCCTTGGCATGGTCAACTACCTCGGCAAATACATTCCAAACTTTGCCGACATCGCTGCACCACTGAGGAAGCTGACTCATTTTTTGGTCAACAATGTTAAAAGACATTACTGTGGAGTTGCTCTCATGTTCAATTTGCAACAGTACCAGGCCCCATCAACAGAGAGAACCTTTTCATCTCCATGTGATTCCAGACCTTCCACGGTCCATAGTGGCCACAGGCATATTTGAATGGCGTGGTAAACACTACCAAGTACTTGTGGATTCATATTCTGGATGGTTCAAAGTGGATCTTCTTCCCAACTTAACATCATCAGGTGTGATCTCCAAACTTAAGAGACATTTCTCTGTACACGGCACACCACACACCCTCTTCTCTGAAAATGCTAGGCAATACATCTATCAGCAGTTCGAAGACTTTGCCAAGCATGGGATTTTTTTAACCTACCACCAGCAGCCCAGAGTTCCCCCAGTCCAACGGACTCACAGAGAGGGCAGTCCGATCTGCCAAGGAGCTGATGGAAAAGTCCCACAGAGAGGGAACCGATGACTTCCTTAATCTCCTGAACCTCAGAAACATTCCCCGGGATCCAATATTGGGCTCCCCTGCTGAGCGTCTAATGTCACGACAAACACGCACAGCCATTCCAGTCAGCACCAGACTACTGGAACCAGCCCCAAAGAACACACAGCAGGTCAATGCCCGACTCCACGACTCCAAGACTTGCACTAAAATGTCATAACGACATGTCCAGTCACCCCCTGCAGACTCTGAGGGAAGGACAAGTGGTTTGTATGCAGACTCCAAAAGGATATGATAGACTGGGTACTGTGATGGAGAAGTGCAAGGAGCCATGCTCCTCCTTTATCCAGTCCAACGGCAGCACATACAGGAGGAATCGCCGCCACATCCTTCCTGTTGCAGAACCACCACCACCACAGGGCCGTGCAGAGGATTTGGACTCCCTGAACACCAGACCCACCACAGTGACCAGTGCTCCCCACATACGGCAAACACAGCTCCCAAACGTTGTGCAGTCGCAACACACATCACCTCTCCAGCCCAAAACCCCAGCACATTCCCCCACTGATAACAGCACCGCACAGTACATGACACGCTCAGGCCTCATCTGTAAGCCGAATCCAAAATACGTGCACTGAAAGGAGTGACTGTTGAGAAAATGGACGGTAAAAGACTGTTAAAAAAGGAAAAAATGTTTTGTTAATATCCACCTGCTGCTATTTTTTTAATATATATAAGGTGTCAGCTAAAGGGAAATGATGTAGATCATTTGGTAAATGAGACTTGTTTTATCTTCTAAAAGCCACCATACCTTTAGCTACCTGTGTGACTAGGCTAGGTTGTTTTACAGCTGATATACATGGGCAGCCCGGCTGAGTTTCACAGCACGTTGCTGTGTCTACTCGGTTTCCACAGTGTAATAAAACTAGTTGAAAGTTACTCGTCGGTGTGATCTCTGACTCACACACACACACACGGACAGGTTTTTACAATTTTCTAGATAGCAAATAAATAGATAACAAATAAAAAACAATCACAAAAAGAGGTGAATTTGTTCAGCTGGATCCGAAGTTTATTTAGAAACGTTTCGTCACTCACCAGGTGACTTTTTCAGTCTGGCTCTCCTATGCTGTGCCATCCTTCAAACAGATGCTGGCAAAAAGGATGGCGCAGCATAGGAGAGCCAACACGTCGGGTCAGGACTCTGTGGTCTACACCCACCTACAGGCGAGTGGCCACTCATTCAAGGATGATGATGTTCACACCCTTGATAGAGAGTAATGCTGGTTTGAGAGGGGGGTGAAGGAGGCCATTTACGTGAAGAGGGAACGACCGTCTTTGAATAGGGGTGGTGGTCTGAGAGTACATCTATCGGCGTCTTACAATGCCGTGATCGCAAACATTCCCCCACCCTCTTTGAATGGTGTCCATTGTCACTGAATGTGCAGTTGATCACCCAACTTGCATGTGAAACCAACCTATTGTTGTGTGGCATCAAGGTACCGTTTATAAGGAGGGGGATGTTTGCCTTCAGCTCAGACTGAAGAAGTCACCTGGTGAGTGACGAAACGTTTCTAAATAAACTTCTGATCCAGCTGAACAGATTCACCTCTTGTTGTGATTTCCCTACCTGGATTATTGAGCATGCATCAAGACACCGATTAACATGTTGTAGCTGAGAGCAGTATCAGACACGGTATTAATACTATGACTACTCAAATGTTATTAAGTAAGTATTTGAATTTTGTGTAAGATCAGACACCAGTAGTAAGCAACAGAATTTCCTACCTGCCACCTGCATCTTAAAAACCAGCTTCTCAGTCCCCGCCTCACAGATGTATTCTCCAGCATCCTTCTTCTCCACACTGTCAATCACTAACTGGCGATTCTTGCCTTTTGACTCTGTGTGGATTGCTTTGCTGGAAGACAGCAGCTTTCCATCTTTATACCATTTTACTTCTGTCTTGGTATCAGAGACCTCACAGCTGAGAGTGGCTTTCTGGAAGTTGTTAATTTTCACCTCCGTCTGGGTTGACTCTTTGTTGGAGAAGGCAGATTTGGCTTGGATGTCTGCAGAGGTAACCATTAAGAGATTTGGAATTATAACGCCTTTCATATACAAAAAAGTGATGGAAAAAAAGTACATTTATTGATGTCTAAACAAATCAAGTCTAAATTGAACCATGTGTGAGAATAGATCTGGGCTTTCAAATGCAAATAATGCAGTCTTATTTTAATTGTAATCATTATACATTCAGTCGACACATTCAACCTACCTTCCACATGTAGCTTAAAGACCAGCTTCTCAGACCCAGCTTCACAGATGTACTCTCCAGCATCCTTCTTCTCCATGCTGTCTAGCACCAGCTGACGATTGTTGCCTTTTGATTCTGTATGGATATTCTTGCTGGCAGCCAGCAGCTTTCCGTCTTTGTACCATTTCACCTCCATCTTGGAATCGAACACCTCACAGCTTAGAGTGGCTTTCTGAGAGAGAGTGACCTTCACATCCGTCTGAGCTTTTCCTTTGAGGAATGCAGGCTGAATCTGGGTGTCTGTGGATGGAACCATTAGGTTTACCCTTTCAGCAATTACAACATCTACCGTGGAGCTAATTCATTAGTTTATTTATCAACTTATTTACTAAACTAATCTAATTCAGTCCAGAGTTGTGGGGGTTGGAAGATGGGAGCTTAATTATATCCCAGCAGGTATTGGGTAAAAGGTGGGGTGACTCTTTGGCCAGGGTACTAGACTTCAAAAAGAACCAAACTAAACCTTTTAGGCCCACCTACCTGCCACCTGTATCTTGAAGACCAGCTTCTCAGTCCCCGCCTCACAGATGTATTCTCCAGTATCCTTCTTCTCCACACTGTCAATTACCAGCTGACGACTCTTGCCCGTTGACTCTGTATGGACTGTCTTGCTGGGGGACAGCAGCTTTCCATCCTTGTACCATTTTACTTCAGTCTTGTCATCAGACACCTCACAGCTGATGGTAGCTTTCTGGGAGATGTTAACTTTCACTTCCCTCTGGACTGATTCCCTGTTAAAGAAGACAGGCTGGACCTCTGCAGGGGAATTATTGAGGAACAGATGGAGAGATTTAGAAAATAGAAAAGCAATAGATCTAAAATAGACCATTAAGGTGTGAACAAAATTAGGGATACTGTGCCACAGAGGTGTCTGAAATGTATTTCTCAACACCCTATTGAGTAATGTAACTTATATTTAACTTATATTTACAATACCTTTATATCCAGTTAGATTCCTCATTGAATTAAATATCATGTGCCTAAAATGCAAATTCATCAGTGTCTAAGTGGCATATATCATTAATGTTAGGACTGCGAATAATACTAATGGGAGGCTAGGGGCAAGATAGAGATGCCTGAATAAACTTACCCATGATAAACGTTAATCTAGATGAGGGCCATGGTAGCTCAGCGGAAGAGCGCATGATGTGGGAGCCAGAGGTCACAGGTTCAAACCCATCTCATAATATCAGGAAGGGCATCCGGCCTTAATCCCCCATACTCCAACTAATCTGTGTCCATCCTCACAATGTGGGGACTAGTTATGACATGTAAAAATGGAACTCTCTCGCTCTAGTGTTAACATGAATGTGAAAAATAATATTATAAATGGTTGAATCAGATGTTCAAATAGGCTGCAAACACTATAATATATGAAATGCAAATGTTTCAGAAATGAAAACTAAATTCTAAAACTAAGTGGCAAAAAAATCAAAAGTGACTTGGGCTATTCCTGCATTTACAATTACAATTACAATATGAAAGGTCCGTTTTACATGTCCCAATTAGTACCCATGTTGCTGGGATGCACACAGACTTAGATGGAGCTTGGGGGTTAATGCCGGATTGTCTTCTTGACAACCCTTGGTGGTTTCAAACCTGCAGTCTCTGGCTCATCACTTCCTTAAGTATTTATTCTAGCGCTGAGCTACTGTGGCCACCTAGTTATATTTACAATATATTGCATTATTTTAGATTTAGATTTCAAAGAAGGTTTGGTACAAATTAAGATATAGCAAAGGCAGCAATGTTGATTTATATTACCAAGTTATGTCTCCTACATACACAATGTAATCATATTTGGGGAAAAAATCCTATCCAAGAGTATATTGTCATGTCAAGTTCTATTAGCCTGAGTGCACTTTGGGTAAATCACCAAAAACAAGTGATAGGCCTTTCAAACTACAAAGTGGCTGGAAAAAAAAGTGGATTATGCAACGCTAAACAAAGGAACATGAAAGTAGCTGTACTACCATCCAGCAAGATGGCTTGGGTCACTCTATGGAAATAGAAAGTCACATACTAGGAAATTGTTTTAAATTTGGATAACAAAAATTATAGTGATAGACAGTGAAAGATAATTGTTATTCAAAATGTTTTGCTCAAAATAATCCACTCCATACTGAGTCTGTTGGAACCGGCTACATTCTTACCTGCCACATGTACCTTAAAGACCAAGTTATCAGTCCCTGCGTCACAGAAGTATTCTCCAGCATCCTTCTTCTCCACACTTTCAATCACCAGTTGACGACTCTTGCCCTTTGACTCTGTATGGACCGTCTTGCCGGAAGACAGTAGTTTTCCATCCTTATACCATTTCACCTCTGTGTTAGTATCAGACACTTCACAGCTGAGAACAGCTTTGTGAGAAATAGATGCCTTCAGCTCCTGCTGGATGGACTCCTTGTTGAAGAAGGCAGACTGGGCCTCTGAAAAGTTAAATAATTGAGGAGCATAGTGGCGTTTTGCTTGTCTTGTTCAAGACAAAATCCCAACAAAGTGAACACAAAACCCTAAAAAGCACGCAAACGTAATAAAGTTTGCAAACTGTTTTTTGCAATTCTATAATTCGAACAAAGTATTGAACAAAGTTTATAAATTGGGAAGAGAGCCTTAATAGTCAAAATAATACAGTATTCATCCAATGAATATCTAACCTTAGTGGTGATACAAGTTCAAATTATTATTTCTTAAATTGTGTTATATAAATACATCACAATGTAGAAATCATAATGGTGGGACCCTAAAAATATTCAAAAGCCTCCCTCAATTACTATTTTTATGGTGCACTTGGATCATAGAATAAGAATCTGAAATCCAATATAAAAATGGCATGAAAAAGACTATTTTCCTCAAAACCAATTTTCATAGCCAGCCACACTTTATTTATTTTGGACAATGGCATACTGTTCAGACATAATCACTCCCACCACTGAATCTAACCGCAGAAAATCTTCAAGGAACATCCTTGAAGATGATTGATTAACAGATGATTGATTAACCCATCTTACCTGAAACATAAATCTTGAATACCAGCTTCTCCCCTCCAGCTTCACAGGTATACTCTCCAGCATCCTTTTTCTCCACTTTTTCAATCACCAGATGACGACTTCTGCCTTTTGCCTCTGAATATATGGACTTACTAGATATCAGCAGCTTCCCATCTTTGTACCACTTCACCTCAGTCTTGCTATCAGACACATCGCAGCTCAGAGTGGCTCTCTGGGAGACGGTGGCTTTCACCTCCTTTTGGACAGACTCCTTGTTGGAGAAGGCGGCTTGGGGTTGAGTTTCTGTGTTGAAATTTGTGTTGTTGATTTAGTAACAACCATGTACAAATTCAAGTGTAGTGTAAGGATACCCAATAGCTCACCTTAATTGAAATACAAATATCCAATTCTCCTACCTTTTGTCCTGACTTGGAATGTGATTTTGTCAGCTGCTGTCTCACAATAGTAGCGTCCCTCGTCACTTTTTTTGGGACTTTTTATAATGAGCTTTCTTTGAGTGCCTTTTGAGATGATGGTGGTTCTTTGGTCCTCAGTGATCTGCACTTGATCTTTCTTCCAGATGACTGCACCGCTAGCAGAAGACAATTCACAGGTCAGCTCCAGGTCCCCTGTGAGGCTTGATGTCACTCCCATGGGGCCCCTTGGCTTATTCAGGAACTTAATAGGCTCATCTAAAGGAAAAAAAAAGATTTGAAAAATAAATAAATGTATTTTATTTGATTGTATTTTACAGATAACACAATGCAGAATTTGGAGTGAACTTTTGTTATTTTTGTTTAGGTTTTAGGTTTTTTTCCCCCTGCCTATGTCCAGTTTCCATTTGATGCTATAACACTGCAAATTTCCCCTTGTGGGATTAATAAAGGAATATCTTGTCTTATCTTGTAACACAAGTTACATACCAAAATTTTCAATAAGCTGTATTATTCCACTGTGGAATATAAATATTCCCTTTGTGCATTTGTGTACATGTAACTGCCAATTCTGTTTTTCTATTTATACTGCATATACTGTTTATACTTTGTAATGATTCACCATATTTGTATTGCTCCTATTTTTTATGTCTCTGTCATTTATGCATCTCTGTTTTTGCTTTCCACTTTGCTGCTGTAACAGTTTTTTATTCCCCTGTGGGATTAATAAAGGAATATATTATCTCATCTTGTTTGATTTCATTTGTGAAAAGAAGTGGACAACTTGAGTGCAATACCAAATGGGGATCTATAACTTAATGATTAAATACATAAACTTAAGAACGTTAATCGTGAAATCAGTGATGGAGACATTTTATAGTATTTCATACAATTTAAAAATTCCTATCATTTCATACTTTTAAATTGCTGTTCAGGGGTCTTTATGTGAGAGGGGAAGTAGGTTATGGCAACAGATTCATATTGGATTACACGATGACAGAGAGCCTTTTCTGCTATTTGATGGCTCATAAGCACCTGCTAGCAGCCATCAAGACCAGCCATTTTTTATGCACAGTTATGTGGTGTGGTAAAGGCAGTTGGCTATGTAAATACTATAGGGTACACAGTTTACTTGCTATACAGTAAGTAATAAACCTCGCACCTTGGTCCAACTATTTTTAGAGGATTTAGCAGGTGGTTTGCACAAGATCTAGAACAACTGTTATGACTTGGTGATTGTGTCTCTAAATAAAATACAAGTCTGACTCGGGGCAGATAATTTATTTGTTTGACCCTACAGTCAATTAAGCTTGTGAAAATGAATTAGTCTGCCTCATGATTCTGATTGGCTGTACCTTTAAGAGCAAGTTGCACAGAAATTTTGTCGGTGTCCAAAACACACTCATAGATGCCCACATCTTCCTCTGTAACATTGTGAACTTTCAGGATCCTCTTGCGGTCCATGATCAAATACTCAAACTTCTTCCCCATTTTTACTTCTCGCCCATTTCTCATCCAAACTACCTGAAGACACAGGAAAAAGAAATGTGACCACTGACAGACACACCACTTAATTTAGATTTGAATAAATTCCTCCTTTTGCTCAGAAAAGGTATACAGTAATTGGTATTTTCTCATAACGCACCTGTGTATCATAATCTGACACTTCAGTTGTCAACTGAGCAGTGGCTTGGGCACTGCAAGTCACGACATCCATCTGTTCTGACTTATTGGTGAACCTTACAGACGGTGCTAAAAATAAAGGTGTCATGTAATGTTTGCTGCCCACAAAAAATGCACATTGGTCAAATATGCCCTTTGGTAGATCCCAAGAATCTCAAAAACAAACAAAATTTAAAAATCATCATAGAGGAAGAACAATAGTCATGAAAGAAATGGGTAGGAAAGGATTCCATAAAATTATGGAACCGTTTGAAAACAGTATGTTTATATTATTAAATGGTATTCAAACAACATGGGGAATAATCGTGTCACATAAAACAATTCTTCTTTTTATTCAAATTGGTGTACCAAAATTGCTTACCCTTCACACTTAAAAAACAGCTTGTGTCTGAGCCACCACCCACAAACTTGACATTGGCTCCATTCAGCTCCATGGTCACATTGCGGATGGCTAGTGTATGTGTGTGCTTGGATCTGGTGATGAGGCACTCTCCCCCACTGCGCAGCAGGCGGCCATTTAGAGACCAGAAGCCAGAACAAACAGCAGACAATTCTACAGAGAAGGAGGCCTCCTCCCCTGAAACTGCAGTGCTGTTAATCAGGCCCCTCTTAATCTCTGCTGTCGGCTCTGTAGGAGATGATCAAACCAGGCTTGAAGATTAATAGTGTATTCAACATTCTCACAGATAACAACACCATTATAATTAGGAATACAAAAAAATGACAATAACATTGATCTTACCAAGGTAGAAGCTTCCAGGCACCTCCAGGTGAGGGCTTTGGCCATAGTCATTGATAGCCGATATACGGAACTGGTAGCTGGCCTCTTCAGTAAAGTTGGAGAGACTCACTTCCGTTGAGACTATTTTTTCCATAGCATTGCACCTCTGCCATGTCTTTGCACCCACCTTCTTCTTCTCCACTATGTAGCTCTTGATTGGCACAGGGCGGTCACTGTCAGGAGGAGACCACTGAAGGGTGATGAGGGAGTCAGTCTTGTTTTTGACTACAGCATCCACTGGAGGATCAGGGGGGTGCTTTCTTGCAGCTAGAGCAGAAGAATTAATGGTCATACATTTCATCATTTTATGAGTAATAATAATAATAATAATAATAATAATGGGGAAACATGGCTCAGTGGGTAGAGTGGTCATCTGGTGATCAGAAGGTTGCAGGTTCAATCCCCAGACCTGCACAGAGGCATGTCGGGGTATCTTTGAGCAAAACAAAGACACAAAGTTCCCCTAACTACTCTGACCTGTGATAGATTGACGACCTATACAGGGTGTACCCCGCCTATCGCCCAATGAGAACTGAAGTGGGCTCCAGTTCCCCCATCAACCCGATTTCAGATAAGCGATTGACAATCGATGGATCGATAATAATGATAGATTCCCTTATCAATCACGCAATGGGAAATTTGAATTTCTCTGCATTTTAACCAATCCTATTTTATAGGAGCAGTGCGCTCCAAAGATATGGCACTCGGGGAGCAGTTAGGGATTCAGTGTCTTGCTCAAGGACACTTCAACACACTTTCTGCAGAACCGGGGATTGAACCTGTAACCTTCCGATTCCCAGACGATCACTCTACCCACTGAGGTATGCCGCACCTATAAAGGCAGGGATACACTCTTGAAGCGTGTATCACAGGGCAGAGCAATTAGGGGAACCATGTCGTGCTCAAGGACACTTCAATATACCTCTCTTGCAGGTGCGGGATTGAACTTGCAACCTTCTGATCATCACGCTCTACCCACTGAGCCATACCACCCCATCAAAAAATTCATAAAGCGGCATGGCTAACATCAGCCAGCTCCATGGAAAAGCATGGGCTTTCCTTGATGATCTCTTTTGTAGGGACAGCACTTAATAATGAACCTTTAGAATGTAAACATGCCAGATTTAGCCACCGGGCTAATTTTCATCGGTTGTCCCAAGCAATAGGCAATTAGGGTTCCAGTGTCTTGTTCATAGACATTTCAACATGCTTTCTGAAGAAACTGGGGATTGAGCCATCAATCTTCCAATTGCTAGACAACTGCCCTTCCTCCTGAACTATGTTGTCCATAAGTACAGATTTATAATTGTAAAAGATAGGGAGTATTAATAAATTTCTTATAGTTTTCATATCCTGATTTAATCTAGGTCTAGTACTTTAACTCCCCGGGCACTTCAGCTGCCCACTCCTGCTATACAATAGGATGGGTTGAATGCGGAGGAACAATATCGTTGTAAGAATATATTGACCAATTAAAGTAGCTTGCCTTCCTTTGAAAACATATTTTTTAGCTGGTGTTATTACCAGATTGGTAGGCTTTGTCATGTAAATGCAAATTAGTCAGGGACTAAAAGTTTAGACAATACCAAACAAGTATTTCATTGTCACTTGAACATGTTTTTTTGTCACTGATGGCTTACCTGATGCTATTTAGATCTTATTGATGTAGTAAATGTAATGAGTCTTCTGAATAGATTTAAAAAACCCAATTATTTCTATAAAGCATTGGACTGATGTCTGATCCTTACCAGTAACAGAGAATCGAGTGGAGGTCTTGCAGTCACCAGCAACAAAAGCCACCTCACCAGAGTCATCTGCCTGGCAGTCTCTGATGGTGAGTGTGTACTGCCTGACCACACATGCAATGGAAACTCTGGAATCTTGCTTCAGCTTCTCGCCATTTCGGGTCCAGTGGGCATCAGGACAAGGGTGCTCCAGCTCCACACAGAAGATGACAGTGTCACTAACAGGAACAACTGTCCTTCGGGGAAGTTTCTTGGTAATGTTGCCTGATATACAAAGAAATGGAAACATTTTTAAAAATAGAAACCAAAAAACTTGACATACCAGGAGCTCACAAAAAGGTCTAAACATGTTCAAAACAGATAGCCAAAAAAGATAGTTAAGAACAGGAAACAGTTCCCAGGAACAAGGGAAGTATAGCAGTTAAGTCAATTCTATTTTTATAGCTCATTATTACAAATTACAAATTTGCCTTAGTGGGCTTTACACTAACAAAATATCCTGTCCTTAGACACTCACATCAGATAAGGTAAAGCTCCTGAAAAAAGACCCTTTAACAGGGAGAAAAAAATAGGAAGAAACCTCAGAGAGAGCAACAGAGAATTCTCTCTCAAGACATAAGATATATGAAGAATATGATGAACTTTGTGGGGGCAGAACATGACCAGCCAGGCGCCATGGGCCTAACCTCACCATGGGACACCAGTAAGGGCAGCCGGAATTCCCCAAGTCTGCATCCACATGCACAATAAGGAGATCAATCATTAATCAAACACATTTAGAACCTTATGAAAAATATTATGAGAATGCCAAACAGTATCCTTATGCCACCTGAACAGTGCAGGACCTAAGTGACACAATCACCATCACTATGTAAACTTGGTAGAAGATATGCACACAGGAAAGACTCAGGAAAGTTGGATTCTGGCTACAGCATTTTGAGCCATCAGAAGACTTTTAGTACAAGCATGTGGCAGATCTGAAAACATAATATTAAAGTATTCAAGTCTGGATGAAACAAATGCATATATTAGAGTCTCTGCATCAGCCATAGACAGGCAAGACTAATGTTTTATGTTACATTAATGTAAAAAAGCAATCTTGGTGATTTCTTTAATGTGCCTATTGAAAGAAAGGCTGGGATCAAACGTAACACCATGACTTTTGGCTGCCACACTTCGTTGTTACTGATACTTGATTAAATTGGTCTCTGTGCCTAGCAGAGCCCATGACTAGCATCTCAGTTTTATCCAAATCTAAAAGCAAGATATTTAATGCCATCCAATTTTCACAGCAGCCAAGCAGGCCTCCAAATTAGTTATACAATACAAACATCAGCCCTTATAGGCACATACGGCTGAGTATTAGCCACATAACAACATGAATTTAATCCATAACCAGGTATAATTTGGCCAAGAGGTAAAATATTAAGAGAGAAAAGTACATGACTAAGAACTAAGGTATTAGGTATGCCATATTTAATGTTAGAAAATTTTGATATAATATTATAGTAGACACAATGTGTCCTGATAAACAGGACGTAAGCCGAGAGAGAGCCAAGTCAGAAGTTACAAATTATTCTGTGTATTAACATACAGCGATCATTGGTGTCAAAGGTTGCACTGAGGCTCAGTAGAAGAAGTACAGAGGTGCAATCACAGTCCATAGAAGGTAGATCATGTATCAGTATATTAAGAACAGTTTCAGTAGAGTGAAAGGCCCTGAATGCTGACTATAAAGGTTCACATTAATATTTTTTTCTATATGGGTCTAAAGTTGTTTATACAAAACTCTAACACTTTAGAAAAGTTTAGAAGATTATATAGACATTAGATACACCGTGTCAACATATGATTTCTTAAGTAGTGGTTTGACCACAGCTGTCTTAAGACTGCTGGGAACAGTGGCAGAAGTAAGTCATAAATTAACAGCGTCTAGCATTGTAGGTCCCAGGAAAGGCCAGAGGTCTTTAAAAAAGGTTTTACTGGTAAAGAGCCAAGCAGGCAAGCAGTTGTTTTAGAAGCTGATACGAGCTTAGTCAGTGTCAAGAGAGATAGTCTCAAAATCTATAAATAAATGGACTATCAGGGACGTGTGTGTGTGTGTGTGTGTGTGTGTGTGTGTGTGTGTGTGTGTGTGTGTGTGTGTGTATGTGTGTGTGTGTGTGTGTGTGTGTGTGTGTGTGTGCATACCTTTGCGCAGGAGTGCTGCTGACTTTGGTTGCAAACGTGAGGAGGCAACAGATAACAAAC
>OMLC01056238.1:0-14965 GCA_900302585.1 Regalecus glesne
CCCCCAGTCGTGGCGCTAGCGGCCATGTTACCGTGAGCTTGTTCCGGTATCGGGGCTAGATTGTGCGGATAGGGCTGCTTTCGGGGCGCAGCTCCTAGCCTCTCTCTCTCTGTCTATCTATCTCTGTGTTGTCTCTCTATCTGTGTTTGTGCGTCACCCTTTGAAACGCACCGCTTCACAAAAAGGAAAGAGGAAAAGACGCCTCTCCGATAATGGACTTTACAACTTGATTATTCTTCAGTCACCGCGTCACGGGATTATTTTGCCATTGGTGTTGCTGACCGGATGAGTTGGTGTATTTGCACCAGTGCGGTGCTTTGTGAACTGGCGGACGGACGGAAGGACGGCCGGTGAGCTCCAGGGGTTTTGAATTTTGCTGGGTCTGTGGTGGCAGAAGATAAGCTAACGAGCTAAGTTAGCTGCGTCTCGAAAGGGGAGAAAAAATATCAAGCTAGCTAGCTACATGGGCTAACATCTGCTAGCCGGCTAACTGGCTCATCAAATTCGATTTTCTCGCCTGCCATGTGATTCATTTACACGGTGTTGCCCCCTTTTATATTTCACTTTACTCCATTTTGGATATCTTTGCCGGAAAACTTTTTGATTTGCTTTGTGGAGACTGGAAAGGTGGAGACTTGCCGGGGATAACTTTGGCCTGAAAGTTTGTAGAGCCTTGACTTGATTTCAGATCTCAAAGGAAACGGTACTGCGACAAGACGGAAAAAACCCCACAGTGGTACTGAACTATGACACTTACGTCGGAATACAAACTACTGTAGGTGTCGATAACATTCTGAGCTTCCTCGGACCGTTGTTGGGAGCTAGCATGCTAACCACCTAAACTGAAGGCTAACTCCGAGCGCTGACCAACTTTTCTCTGCGCTAGCAACCCTTAGCTAGTTGACCGAAACGTCATTAGCTTAGCTCGATAGCTCGCTAGCCCCTTTCCCACGGTGCTCCGTGCTGCTAGTTGAGAGACGGTTATTCCCATATCCTGACAGGATTTCTGAATCTCAATTTACTCTTCTGTGTTCTTATCAAACATGGGGCATACGATTGCTGCCAGCTAGTCGCTAGCTAGCTGGCTGACTAAGCTAGCCGCCGATGTGGGATTCAACTTGTTGATCTACTGGTTAACTCATCCTGCTAGCCGGCTAGCGTTGGGCAACTACTGGAAATCTACCCCAACCATCAGCTGCAGAGAAAGGACCACCGTATTCACAACTTTAAATGCTCAATAGACATTAAGGACTTTTTCAGATTATTTCATCATACATTTTTTTGGCAATTCTTGATCCATTGAAAATGTCAACAAGGATCCCACTGGTGCAAGTAATTGAAAATTCGACTGGTCAGGTAAGATGAGCAACTAACGTTAATGTGCCAAATATGGTTTTAATTAATTCATTTGTCTATTTGTCATTTGTGGTACCTACAAACAACGTTTGTCAACAATGATATCTTTTAACAGTGAGACCGTCTTTGGCCATCTCCACAGAATTTAGTTGCCCTGGTCTTTTCTCAGACAATGTTTTCTTTGCTGTCCCAGCAGTGATTCACCAGCTTGTCTACAGCCACATAGGGTTTCTTTCCTATTCCTGATTAGACAAAAGCACGATTGTAGGTTTCTGTTTAGGCTGTGCATCAGAGTATCTCATGCTGTTTAAATGATGAGACAAACTTTAACCTGTTATGATGTAGCAGATTAATTTACTGTAGACAGGTTTGCTTAATTTTGAATAGATGTTGCACCAACAAATTCAAACACTTTTGATATATAATTGCTTTACTTGGATATTGGAAATCCCAATTTTTCTACTGGCATCAAAAAATTTATAAAAAAAAAATTGTACTGAGAAAGTCAGACTTCCAGACAGAAATAGATCTTTCAAAGGGACATTGGTGAGATTTCCATAATTCCAGATAATGGATAATTGGAAAAGATGCACTGGTTAATTATTGTCAAGCCTGCTGTATCTGTTATCTCCAAATCGGTTTTGACCGTTAATGGATATGAAATTTAGCCAAACATTTTTTTCTAATATTTTCAAACTAGATTTTTTTGTTTAATTAAATAAGATAAATAAAAGAATAAATGCATTGACGACTGCTAGCTATGGTAATCAAATCAGAAATATATGACATTAGGGGTGTAAATAATTTCCTTGTAGACTGGAAATGAATCCCGTAAGACCATATAGTAAACTGTCCGCTGTCATGGTCTCTGAGATAAGGACATTGCAGAAGACAGATGCGAGAGAACTGTGGAATTAATTTCCTAATTATGATTACGTTCTATTTGTCATGTTAAACAAGAAGTTATGAGTTCCATGTGGTGACCACAGAAAACCATTACATAGTTGTTGTTGTTTTTTGCTCTTAATTTGGGTACAACAATGTAATTCAAAATACATTCAATCTTGGATTAATATGCCACACAAACAAAGCATTGTAGGATCAATTAGAAGGGCCTTTAAGATTAGTCATTTGCTTGACCTGGCTGAGTTGTTCCACGAAAGTTGTATGGAAAAAGTTGTGATGGGAGGTTCATTTAATTGAAGTGAACAATTGGGTCATTACATTTTGAATTGAATTTACTCTACATGATACAGAATGACAATCATTAATCTTAAAGTTTGCATGATCACTTCATAGTCTGGCACAATTATTTAAACACTCTTAAGAGGAAGAGTTCAAACTAGCAGGACTGTTGTGGTCCAGGCCTAATTCCCATGAGTTCCCAGCATTTTTCCTGGCTTCTAAAGAAGATTATCTCGTAACGTCACCAGCCCCGTTGGCCTTAAAATGGGACAGGAGGCAATAGAAGAGTCTGTAAAGGTGCATAGAAAAGCCACAAGAAACAAACATAACTCTGTAAGAGATTTAGAAAAATTGAAGAGGTCTGTTTTACATGTCATGATTAGTCCCCATGATTGGTGTGTGATCTCAGACTTAAATGAAGCTTTGGGGATTAAGGCTGGATACCCTTCCTGGTGTCCCACAGTTTAGGAATATTAAGGAAAGTAATTATACTATTGGAATTTGTCGATTCCTAGAAAGGTGTCAAATCTAAGCATTGATATTCAAAATTAGTTCAAATGATCATGAAAAAACCACCTAGGTGAAATGGTTGAAAGTTGTTTAGACGGGTCAAACACCACACACCCCACTGCGCTCTGTAAATCATTAGAAGCCTTAAGCCAGGCACCTGTTTCCAAGTTCATATTATCTGTGTTAATCTTTTATACAATTGTTGGTGCTAGAATCATGCTGATTTTAAGTCATCCACACTCACTTGAATCTGCTTTTCAATGAAAGCCATGCCTGGCAGAGAGATTTCTTGCTGATGAGTTTCATGGTTTTGTGTTTTAGGGTTTAAAGCACGTGTGTGTTTGTGTGTGTGTGTATTTTGGGCAGAAAAGGATATTCATGTGTTCTAACTTTGACATGGTTGTCAGGGATTATGTCAGCAGACGTGTATGTATGTGCGCGAGGGTGTAGGTGTGTTTTGTGTCACCTGAGCAGGTATGTGTATCTGAATGTGGCTGAGGTGAGGTTCTGTAGTGTCAAATTGTTTGTCAAATTGTTTGCACAACCACTTGGTGTCATTGACAGTTGCTATACAATAAACGGAGCAAATGCAATGTATGCACAAAATGACAACCTACACTCATAAAGACACCCTGCTTTCCTCTCTACACGCGCTGTGCTTTGTCGGGATTAGGAAAAGGCCATTCTAGTTTTATGTGCCAAAGGATACGTTGGCAGCTTGTATAGTAGTTGATTTGTTTTTCTCCAGACACTAGTTCCATTGTGGTGAAAAAGATTTCTAGTTCAGCCTGAGAGTTAACTTTAAACACGAGGTCTAATTGTTATTGCTAACACCGCCCCTCAATCAAACAAGTTTGAAAAATTTATCTTCCAAACTAGTCCAGTAAGACGAATGAGGATCAGTTAGATTTAATCCAAGTGACAAGTGCCTGGGGTTGAACCATGGGGTTCAGTTTTAAAGTATTAAACTTGCCCTTGTTAAGAATTGTTCCACAGTATTTTTTTTTTTAATCTACTCCCAAAAAAAGATAGGGCGTCTATCTGAAACATTCAAAGCCCAACCCAAGTTTGTGAACAGGAGATGTACATCCAGTCAGAAAGAAAATCAGTATGCATGAACCATTAGCTCTTGAGCCCCTTGGTGATTGAGACGCAAAGGTTCAAACTGCTAAAGGTTGTGTCTTCCATGTGCGTCTAATACAGAAAAATGCTGATGGAACTTGTCTGTTAATCATGGTATGTTTGTATGTGAGCACTTTGGAACAGGGAACGAGTAACTGTTGAGTGTACAGGAAACTGGCTGATAGGATGGTATGTGGAAAGGTGTAAGCAAATATACACGTTAAATGGCTGTGCCTTTGAACAAAGGTTAGTGACAATAAAACCAGCTGATTATATAAGTTCTACTGTTTGCTGTCACATCTGTGTGTGTGTGCACATGTGATTCCTTGAGGCTCCACGGAACAGCAAACCTCTCTCTCTCTGTCTCTCTCTCTCTCTCTCTCTCTCTCTCAGTTCTGAGGTTGATGTTATATTGGAAGTTTGTGGTGTGTGTTGGACAAAGACTTGAATAAATTGCACACTCACATGGATGGGTCTCTAATCTTAACGAGCGCTTGCCAGCACAATTGTCCTTTTTCTGCTTCTGCGTTTTTATTCTTTTATTTCTCCTATATGAAGACATTCCAGGGGTGAAAGAGGTCTTGGATCACAGCTAGTCCTTAACTGGGTTTTTAGGTTAAAGGTCAGGGACACACACATGTGTGTATATATACACACGCAGGGTATAAAAGGCCATGTAAAGTAAGCTTAGGGTGTCAGGTCTCAAGACACAAGACAAAATGGCACCAAATATGAACTGTCATTGAGTGTTGACACAGAACTCTATATGTGTGTGGTGTGAACACAGCATAGATTTGAGTGATTAGTTACATCAACAGGAATTCAAGCATTCTCATCCTGATCCCAGTGGAAAGCTTGTAGTTTCCGAACGTCATTTTGATGTCTTGAATAGAGAAACTGTTTCTTCCTTTTTTTCATTTTTTGTATAGCCATGTACCTTTTGACATTTTAAAATTCTTTCAAAGTGGGGTGACTTGGCCTTTGGGTCTCCTGGCTTCTTCTGTATAAGTGAGCCAAAAGCAGATGTCTGTTACTGCATTGTTTAAAAAAATAGACTAAGCAGGGAATACATTTTTTAGCTTAATAAGAATAATGATTTTCTAAAACAATTGGTCTAGCCTCCCCTTGTAATCATTTTCTAATTCTGTAGAATACATTTAGATAGGGATGTGCTTGGTTGCACCTTTTCTATTTTTAGTATCCATTTGCCTACAGAGAAGCAACCGGTCCTCTTGTTGATTGTTTTGGATTCATTAAGCTGTTTAGCTGGTTAGCTGATTTCTCTTCATTACGGTGCAATAATGCTGCTTCTGTAATGGGAAAAGATTAACAATTCATCAAGCTCATTTGGTTTGATATCATATATAGCTCTTTGTGTTTCGATACCTGAGAAATCAGGATAAAATCACTTTATTTGAGGCTGTGACCAATTCAATATCTGATACCATTTACTTGTATTAATGTTTATATAGATGCACCTGTTGACATGGGGTAAAAAAATAGATTAATTTTTATATTATTTTGTCCCTTGTTATGCGATAAAATTGTCACTGATTAATTCTGCATAATTTGAATTGAACGGCATGATGAGCAGGTTAGTTCATCAAGGCCTTCCTCCAGTTCCATAGAATTCCCACATGAATCACTGGATTGTCTTATTTCCTGTTATATGGTGTTCCTCCCCTCTATTTATTCAGCAATGTCCTTCAGAACCGCACAGACCAATAGAGCTAGAAATACAAGTCTGCCCCTTGGATTGTTGTCTCATCTGCTCCTCCATTGTCTGGGTGGCTATACTACGCTATCTGACCGAGCAGGATTCCTCCCGCAGCAGCATGTGGTGGATTTCTCTAAATCAAATTTTCTCAATCCATCCGGTCCAAAGATTCCTTTACAAAAGAAGTGGTGGGCTGTCATAATGAGAGAACTGCCAGCTCTGAGGCAGAAATATTAGATATTAATTAATCCTCATTTCCATTCAGTTACATTGTCTAGAATTAGAGCAGTGTCTGCTCTCATCATAGGGAATCCAATAAAGATCAGTTAGAGTAATATGGCCTATTCTAGGCAACACATAGCCTTGTAGAATTTAAAGTGAAAATAGTTCCCTCAATTGCTATAGCTACAGAGACATTGAAGAATATTGTTTTGGAAATATGAGTTATAACAGTGAAGATCATATTTGTCCAGATTTCAAGTTAGATCAAAAAACCTGGTGATGATACAACAAGCTATACACCAAAAAATCCAATATGTAGGATTTAAGGGTGTCTTTTATTGTACACCCAGAGGAGGACGTGTGTGTTTTATTTTATAGTATGCTAATATTTGCATTTATGCTAGCCATCCATGCTTCTCTTGAATGACTCATCCTATCGGCAATATATAACACACGTGCACTTGCACACACGTAGCTGTTCCGCCCAGGAAACCATAAATTATGGCTCTCTCCATACCACACCAGTCTCTAGGCAGATGAACAGAGCGAGAGAGAAAGCTTAGCCAGAGCCCTAGCAACAGACAACCTGCCTGACACGCATACACACACATTATTGTGGGCACACTGGCTCTATCATTCCCCTGCACAGGCTATTCAACCAGTAAGCTATGAAAATATGGATTTTCATTTATTGAAAATGTCATCCAGTGCTAATCATACAGGTTTCAAAAAAGAATTCACTATTTGCAAGGCACAGACAAGGCCTTAGTAATGTCTTAACATTTATGGGGGTATGTGTGTGTCTGAACAAGCTGCACACTTCTGCCTAATTATTTTTCCAACAATAAAGTGAAGCTCACCGCACCTTGATGCATTGTTTGTGTGTGCGTATGTGCATGTTGGTTTATCAGAAAGTAGTGCAGTAGAACAGGCCTTTCCTGTTGAACCAGGTGGTGGGTGTAGCCACCAACTGTAGACCTTTTCTTGTCAAGGTTTTAACATTAAGGTGTACAAGTTTGTATTTCTGTCTGAGTACTTGCCTTTAATTTGATTTCCTCCTCAAGGTTCACTTATTTTTTCCCTCTTTTTTTGTCGTTCACTTGTACTTGGATTTCCTTGTTTTGATCTGTGGTGAGGGATTAATGATAGGCCAGTTTAGGTTAGGTAGAATTCTGTAGGGAAGCCTTACTCTCAGAGAACTGCATTAAAACATGAAAATGAAATCTTGGCTATTTTCCAAGTTCAGTGTTTAATCAATTGGTTTTGGGGCCCTGGTAGCTCAGTAGACCTCGCATCAGGAAATGATAAGCCAAGCATCATGGATTCGATCCCACTGAAGGGTATTAGGAAGGGCATTTGGCCTTAATCTCCCACACTCCATCTAAGGGCGTGTCCAACCCCATAATGTAACACGTAAAAATGGACTTGTTTTAGGGTAGTTTTTGAATATTTTTTCTCCCTTGCACTTCAGTAGATTTTTTTGTCACTTCCTGGTCAGAGGCATTCATACAAATGGTAAAGAAAAAGCAATTAAAAGGACAGGATTTGAAAAAAAAACTAAGAAAGTGTAGATATAACAAATAAACACTACTTTCAAACACCCCTTATTCTACGTCAGAAATCTCAGCATTATAACACAGTCAAGTACAGAGGTTGGAACTGCACGGACATTCTTAAATGCAATTGCAACCCACTGTAATGTGCTCTCTGTTCGAGTTTGTGCTCAATTCTATCAAATAAGATGCTAAAATGGGTTCAAGCCAAGTTAGAGCTAACAATTATCTTTAGACTGCACAGACGTACCCAAATGCATGGTTGGAAACTGAGTTCTAGTCATGCACACGGATTCTCATAGTGACTGCTCGCTCTGTCAGCCTGTTTTGTTTATGTTATGTCATGGATGTACCTTCCCAGCACCACAATAGTATTTTTAGCATTTAAAGGTTATCTGCTATGAATCTTATCTTATTGCTGGAATGGTACGTGCCGAGAATAAACTATGAATCAATGCAGGCCATCATTTATAGTGAAATAGAATTGGAAATGGTTGTTGAACTAGCGGGGTAGCCATACAATACTTTGGCAACCAGCATTGCCTTGTAATATTTGTTACTTGATTATTGCCAATGGGGATCTTTAATTAACGTGTTTACTCTTTCCTCCAAATACTAGATTTACAACTAGTGGGAGAGGTCCTTTTCAGTTTCGAAATTTTGATTTAGGTGGTGTTTACGCACAGGTGTGTGTGTGTGTGTGTGTGTTACTTTTAGGGTTGGGTATTGTAAGATTAGAATTATTCCATTCATCAACTTTGTTTCTTATCATAACTTTAGACTCTTAACGTCATTACTTCACAACAGTAACCATCTTTATAGATTTTGGATATCAGGATTTTGGCGATCTCTACAATAATTCCCTTACATTACTAAACCTCAATATTGGTTGGAAGCATACATTATAAATGTTGGGGATTCGAACCCACCACAGGGCATCAGGACGGGCATCCGGCCATAATCCCTTACTCTCAATCTAAATCGGTGTCCACCTCCACAACATGGGGTATAAGTGGGCCTCTCACTACACCTAGTTACTGCCAGTTTTTTTAATACTATCAGGTGCACAGGCAACAATCCATTTATAGATGTAGCCCATTATGACATCAAATTTGGAGGTGACTGGTCAAATCCAACCAATCAGCTCATACAGCCACTGCCTTCAAACCGTGGCTGTGTAGACCGATTGGCTAGTTTTAAAAGGTTTGACGCCGTTTTTACTCCTTGCCCTAAATCTTTAATTACATCTCTGCTTGATTACTGCCAGCCATCAACTCCATCTGTCCTATTTATGCATTTCTTCACCAGGTTTTTAAATCAGCCACCCTCTGAAAACTACACTGATGTGTTTATTGGCATAACACAGGAACACAGCCAGACACACATGCACACGGAGGCAGAGTGAGGGGAGTTAACTGCTGTGCAGTGGATCCCAACTGTACCAGCTACAGAGCAAACAGAAGTTCAAATTACTTTAACATGTATGCGTGCGCACACACATACACACACAGCAAAGTTAATAGTTAGGTTAATCCAGGGTGCTTGCACACACTGATATACAGCACAGCATTGACAGCAAACTGTGACCCAGTGTGGCGCTGCCTCGCGAAAGTCAGGGGGGAGGCGTTACAACTTAGCTGTGTTGGTATAAGAGATGGAATCGGTCAATGATTCAGTACATAACCTAGCCCATAGTGTTGACGATAGATGAAGAGCACTGTGACGAGGAATAATAAGTGTAAGACCATATGAGAATTGTGGAGGTGTGCATTCTTCTAGTGTCAAAGTTTTCCTTAAATGAAAAGATGGATCAGTCTCGGTACACAAAGTTTTCAGGTGCTGGTAGACTCCTTGGCCAACAGATCAGACATTGGTAGATTTTATTGTGAAAAGGAGCTCCATAAACTTTTGGGCAGTAAAATGAAATTGTGGCCATACGGATTTCAGTCTCAATTTTAATCGATATTTAGAATTATATTACAGGAGAAACCCCTTTAAGAGTAGTTATATTAGTCCAAGTCACAATGATAACTATGAGCAGCCGATCGCTTTTAGAAAATCCCAGGAAGTTGCATCTGTTCATGTGGACACGTTTAGTTGGAGAAATGTTTCAGCACTCATCTGAATGACTTTGTCAGTCTCAGCTGACTAGATATCCCCACCCTTATAAAAAGCTCAGTTTAATAATGACTTAGACCAACATACATGTGTCATAATTAAAACCTGCACTTGGTTTGATATATGAATGGCCATGTGTGGTATTCACAGAGGATTGGGGAATAGTTGTAATCACAACAATGTAAGATGGCAACATATGTACTCTTAAACCCATTCCCCCTTTTAAAGGACGGTCATTCCCTCTACACATAAATGACTGCTTTGACCCCCTGTTCAAACCAGTGTTCCTCTCTATGTGCACATCCTTATCTTTGAAAGTGTAGCCCCTTGGTTTTATAGATGGATGTATATTGCAGAGTCTTGAGGTGACTCTTCTGTGCTGTGCCATCAACTTAGTCAGAGTCCGTTTTAGTTTCTTGCCGTTTTACATTCTTTAATTAATGGTCAGAGCAATTTGCATATTAAACCGATTGCTGGTATCGATTGTGGTACAAGTGTGTCTGTTTTAGTCACTATGCAACAGTGCTGTTTATAAGGTTGGGTATACCTGCAGTAAACTGAAACTGACCAAGTCACTTAGATGAGTGTTGAAAAGTTTTTTTTTGCCGCTAAACATGTCCAGGTGAACTGATTCAATTATCTGGTATTTCCCTATCTGGGTCATTGGGCATGCATCTAGACAATTTATGCGATGTCTTTTTTTCTGTTCATTTAAATGAATCGATGCAATTTATTGAAAAGGATAACCTCTATATTAGATTGAAGTTACTTAAAGACAGTAAGTTATTCTAAACTATTTCACTGTGCCAAAATATAAGCTGCTTCTAACGGGAATAAAAAAATAGACTCAAGCTTACAGTAACATAGCTTAGCATTGTCTAAAGGACATAAGAACAGCAGGCTGAGGCTTAATAAGCCAAGACCACTTGAAGGCAGTCTGGTGATTGATTTTGGAAATCGTGTTTGGTATTCTATTTTCAGTATCAATGCAGAAAGCCAAAATTAATGAAACATTTTAACATTAGAATTTTTTTGAAATAAATTGACTGGAAATAGATATTTTTTCAAGTATGAAAAGCCTAAAATGATAATTTTGAGCGGGGTATATGATCGCAAAAGCAAGACTATTTCAAAAGCCTGGTATAAAAACGACTGACCAGTGACTGTTTATTTTTTTGACTGTGATCTTTGTTACTTTTCCATTATATTATCAATATTGCATCACATTGCCTGTACTTTTCCTGTGTCAGTTTTTCTTATCACTTGTGTGATCTTATACCCATATCAGTTGGTATTAGTGGCACAAGTAACATAACATGAAGGTGTGGGTGTATGCTTTCCTTGTCACACATTAATAGGGCGGTGGAACCTCGGCTCCTCAGAACCTGTTCATACCTGGCATTAACATTTGTCTTGGGTGAGCTGCTCACAATTGGACAGCTCTAAGTAGAGGTGTGAAGGTACCCAAGACACTTTGAAGACATAATGAGACCAGATCGTTCAGACCACATTTGGAGAAGGCCACGTACGGCCATATTCTTTTAGCAGTGTGTATGCGAATGTGTCCTGGTCCACATTGAAGGACCACTTTCTATTGACGTCCACGTCCACCATGCAAACAGAAGTACCTACTCATCTGCTTGCCTACGATGATACATTAAAGTTTAAAATCACTTTGTCAAGGAAGTCTGAAAATGTTGAAGAGCCCTTAAGAGCAGGGGTGCTCACACTTTTTTTTACCATAATAGCTACTTATAAAATGACCAAGTCAAAATGATCTACTGGTGCTCAATAGGTTGATCGCGATCTACCAGTCGAACACAAAGGTAATGTGGGTAGATCGCATGGTGATCTATTGGCCGTCTATTTTTTTATGCCATGTGATCTTCCCACACTACCGTTGTGATCGACTGATAGATCTCGATTGACCTATTGAGTACCCCTGCCTTAGAAACATATATTACAAGTACGTCAAACATCTTGGGTGATTATTATTTTTGGCTGAAACGGACCAAACAATAGACCAAGTCTGTGTTGTTTCAATTTTGTCTGTGGAAACTTATTTTTCTTTTGATTTCTGGCAGACAAGGTATGTAAAGTGCATGACTGTATCCCATTAGTTATAAAATACAATATTTTGTAGATTATAAATTGGTGTGGTTTTACTTGTGTCACTGGTCCTGCGATTTATATCCAAACTGACATATACAGTGGACATGTTGTTGACAGTGACATGTTGTTGGATAATTACGCTGCGTTTCAACTAAAGCCAATAGATGGTACTGTTTAATCTTGTAACTCAATTGAAAATACTCAACCGCCATATAAATGTGATTTATACATCAAATTGACTTGTATGTTTTGTTATTTTCCTCTCAACAACACGTTTTTTATTGAGTGTGACTTGTACTTTGGTGTGGCTCTTTGGTGCGGAAATATGGTGTTTATTAGCTTATAGAGCAGGGAAGTGAAGTAAAAAAGTAAAATAATGGCATGTTAGGTGTGTGTGTGTGAGGCGGGTTTTACTAGCAGAGAGTAAAGTGTCTGAGGGATGCGTTAGTAACAAACATCGGAGAGAGCAGGATACAGGGAGCGACAAATCACCATGGTAACACAGCCACCAAGACCTGGAGTTAGGAGTTGTATGTGTGGAGGGGATTGTTACATGCCCCTTTGTTCTGCATATAGCTGTGGTCGATAAAGAGATCCTTGGAGAGAGATTATTGCTTTATGATAATGGTGCATGTTACCTTAGAATTATGTATGTCCCATTTTTGTTTTTTTCAAATTTCATGGCTTTGTATGAAATGCTGCATAGCAATTAAATTAAGAATTATATTTTTTAGTATCAGGGAAAAAAATAAAATACCTTGGAGAATATCGACGTTTTCGAGGCCTGGACATTGATCTCATAATTGTGTTGTGGCTGATTACTCACAATTTTAATTGATTTTGACATGTTCATACCCTCAAGGAGAGATTATTTGGCGTTTTTATACACTGCTCTGAAATGAACTGCACATAAATGTCTTCCCACTCTATATTCTATTAAAGCCCTTTCCTGAAGTTGCACTGACATACGCCAGTTGCCATTAGCTGCAGTGAGACAGAAGTTCATTTGGGACTGTGTGTGTGACTGTGTGTGTGTGTGTGTGTGTGCGCGCGTGCGTGTTGGGAGGGGGTTGGGTTTTGGCTGGATTTAGCTGTACTCAGTTGGTGATAACATTTTATTCATACAGATGATTTTTTACATTCTTATAAATATTGGATATGGGGTTTCTGATAGTGGTTTCCTGTTTTCATAGTGCATTCACCCAATTGGTGTCTTATATACTGTCATGCACTTCCATTGTGATATGTGTGACTGCAAAAGTAAAAAAAAACATTGTTAACATCATTTAGTTCCCATAATCCTATGATCAATAAGAACTAAAGCGAGTCCTTAGTTTGGCCAAGTAATACTGTTGCGGAACAGTTGACAGCATACAAGTTTTCACAATACTATGTTTTAAGAATATAGGACACTATTAGTTCATGCTATCCTAACCAAGGAGGAGAATGGGTAAAAAATAGAAAGCTTACTTTCTCTTGACACGGTTCACAATTTTCTCACCATTTGAATACCTGTCACTGCGTAATCACTCCTACTAGATATGAAGATAGTTGTTGGTTCTTTGGAACATCCTGCCAAGTGAAATTCTTAGTGTAATCAAATGTATTTTGGTAAAGATAAAATACGGCTGCTCTGAAATTCGAACGTAGTGCATTTTGAACTACACATCGATTAGAATCTTTGTTGATTAGACTATAAAAAACTCATAATGTTGTGGAATTTAATACGTTTTAATTGTATGATATTTAGAACTAACATATGTAGCAGTGTGAGGAGGTAAGTCGTTGGTTATGCCTGTGCTTGTCCTCACGGACCCGGGTACATTGATGGGACTGACACCCCAGTAAATTTCATGCGCAAATTGTGAGCTGGCTTCTCATGAACAATTCATCCAGTTAATTAAAACTTTATTGAAATGTAGTTATTGTAGTTCACAAGGGGAGTTTTAGAGTCCTTTTAAATCTGACAGTGACTTGATTTCTCCATTATGTGTACATTAAGAGTTGGATACTTTAAAATACCATCTGGCTGCATCCTCAGTTAATGGTTTCCACTCGGAACCTAACTTTGTTAATTTCAGTGATGGTTAGGCTCAAGTCAAAACCTGATCAGAACCACACAGGATGTGCGCGTGCGCGCGTGTGTGTGTGTGTGTGCGTGCGCGTGCGCGCGTTGTGGGAGCAGGAGATATTGTGTGTTTTCCAAGTGGATGAAGCCTTAATATACACCAGCATAATTTACTGCGTGTTTGGCTGGTGTGTGTTCAAAGAGGTCTAAGTTGGCCTGCATGAGTCAGACCAGGCATCACAGCGTAATGTGAGAACAAAACAGTGATGTCACTTATTGTCCTCTTGACACATCTATAATTACACAGGGGAGAGAGAGGCATGCATGTATGTTTGTGCATACGTGTGTGTGTAGAGATAGGGGGTGTCAGCCTGCAGCTGCTCCAAAAAAAAGAAGAATCAGAGAAGACAAAAATAGACAGACATGAAAGAAGAGGAGTGGGGAACTAAGAGGGAAGAGAAGAGTGGCTTAAAGAGGACACACAGTAGCAGGGTGTTCTTTATTTCAAACAGCCTTACAAGGTGGTCACAAGATATTATCAACGGCCACAAGATTGGTTGGAAGTATTTAAGCGAGGTGGTGGGAATGGTCTACAAATCTTATTATAATCCATTTGTGTTATGGCTGAGATTAAGTAAACTTGATCTGTGAACTAGCAAGGGGGATTATTGTTCTCAAGCTTGTTTAATGGAATAAACCTATCCTGGCAAGGATATTTATCTGCATCGAGAAATAATATCATAGATAGTTTGAATGAGGGGAGGGTCTCCTAATATCTTGATACATGTTCAATAATCCAGGTAAGGGAATCACAATAAAGTGAATCAGTTCAACTGGATGAGAAGTTTATTCAGAAACGTTTCATCACTCAAACAGGCCACATCTTCAGTCTGAGTTTATATGTGTGTATGTGTGTATGTGTGTATGTGTGTATGTGTGTATGTGTGTGTATATATATATGTATATATATATATATGTATGCTCGGCCATGGAAAGGCTCTT
>OMLC01056239.1:0-11428 GCA_900302585.1 Regalecus glesne
AACATTTAATTGGGCTACGAGTCATAGGGAGGAACCATGGGATTCTCTGCTGAAAGGAGCCCGGAGGGGAGGAGATGAGATACAGCTGCGCTCAGCGGAGCATTGGTGTCATTCTGTCACTTCACCGGTACAATAATATCATTCTTCATCTTGAAACCAGATGTTTATATGCAATTGGATTATGGCTATAACCACTTAAGTAATATTTTCTCACTCCCCGTTTTATATTTGGTGTCAATCGTTTACTTAAAAGGATGGTTTGAGTTTTGTGAAACAAGATGGCGTCACCTGCTCAATGGTTGTGATGCCGATGCAAGGGCATTGGCCTGGTGCTGCAGGTGAAGCTCTGGCTGATTCTCTCTCTCCTCACAGATTAATATAGCATCTTGGAAATATTTTGCTAGTTGAAGAACGCCAGCATACAACTACTACACTATATGCTAGGTTGATGGTTCAATTCCCGGCCCCCTGCAGAAAGCATGTTGAGGATAAGAAGCTTCATTTATTTTCATTGTACATGCATATAATGAAATGTGTTCTCTGCATTCAACCAATCCTACTGGATAGGATCAGTGAGCAGCTGCAGTGCCCAAGGAGCAGTTAGGGGTTCCAATGTCTTGCTCAGGGACACTTCAACACACTTTCTGAAGGTTCTGGGGATCAAACCAGCAACCTGGTGATTATTCTACCTCCTGAGTCATGCTACCTCATTGGTAATGCGAGACAGACACTGTATGCAGTGGAGGATGGTTAAGACCTTTTTGTGCACATTGTGTTGTTTCTCTGTTAGGAAGTGGTTTGGTTAGCTGACCCTGTTTGCTGCTGTTCACGTGGCCATATCTCCAAATACAGGACGCACTTAAACAGGCTAACATTCATGTGTCAACATAGGTATCAGTATGTCAAATCAACCTGTTTCCAAAGACTTGAACAGTCCCTTTAAAATGGTATAATATGTGGTGTTCCCAAAAACTGCCCCATAATTGCAAAGTGCAATTAGACAGCATGGTGGCCCAGTGGTTAACTGTGTTGCCTCACAGCAAGGAGGTCCTGGGTTCGAACCCCAGGCCATCCCAGGTCATTCCGGTGTAGAGTTTGCATGTTCTCCCCATGTCTATATGGGTTTCCTCTGGGTGCTCCGGTTTCCTCCCACAATCAAAAAGACATGAATGTTTGGGGAATAATCCCGCCTGTGCCTCTGAGCAAGGCAATAAGAAAAAGAACTAGAATCGGACCCTGGGCGCTGCAGAGGATGAATTTCCCTGAGGGGATTAATAAAAGTTTATCTTAATCTTAATCTTAGCTGCAAAGTGTGCCTAATGCAGGAAAAGGATTAGTGTCAATTCATCCTGGGGGTCAAGTCACTGACAGATCTTCCTGATCAACAAGCTTTTCCAGGCGCACAGCTTGCGTTGAAGCAGGGAGTGGCAGTAGGGTCTCATTTTACGTGTCGCGATTAGTCCCTATGTTGTGGGAGTGGACACGGACATACATGGAGCTTAGGGAATTAAGGCCGGATGCCCTTCCTGACAAACTGTGGTGTGCTCAAACCTGTAGCCTCTGGCTCATCAGTTCACACACTCTACCAGTGACATACCACGGCCCCCCACTCCGGTCCTATCTAGTGAATCCTGAACAAAGTTTCCCCGAAAGAGGCACAGACGGAACAGGCAAGGACCCGTGGACAACTCCTCCGTCCCAAGAGCTCTGTGATCAAAACCAGATGGACATAACATAAACACAGCATCAAAGCCTCCCCGAACAGTTAAGACACTTCTCTCAGAGGTATGATTTGACAAAATAGTCCCAGTGAAAGACCCTGATGAGAGTAGTGGGGATACCGAGCAAATCACACGGAGACAGCGGTTCTTACCACTGGGGCAGTGTATAAAAACAGATGAATGCATCAAAATAATTTGAATCAGATCATCTGAACACAGAGTCAAAAAATAGGAGGATATTTCAACATCTATCCAAATTTCTTCTTCAGCTCTGAGTTAATACTTTGAGTCATCCAATCCCCTGACAAGTGAGAGAGCTATGTTTTAAGAGAGGTCTGTTTTATGTGTCACGGTAAATCCCCGTGTTGTGGGGGTGGACAGACTTAGAGGGAACTAAGAAGGCCAGATGCCCTTCCTGATGCCCTGCGGTGGATTCAAACCCGCAGCCTCTAGGTCGTCAGTTCCCAAAGCAAACGCTCTACCACAGGGCTACTGCGGCCCTTGACCCCCTGACAAAGGATAGAGATGTCGATCAGAGTACTGGCATACAGGGTCCAGGCAACCAATATCCGAATGAATCCAAAACACCTTTTTTTTTTTGCTTGATAATCTAGGTTGTCAAAAAAATCTAAATAATCTGAATCAGATTAATTGAATTTGTATACTTGCTGATCTACAGTGCTTGGTAATATCATCATGTACGGCCTGTAAATGGTAGAGTATAGGATGCCATTTGGATAGTGTCCTATCATATTATGCAATGTTGTCATCTCAATTAGTAATAATGATATTCATTACCCTGAAATTGCTCCCAAAACAAGTTCTGAAAAACAGTAATAAAAGGACTACAAGCCCGTTTTTAAGTGTCACAATTAGTCCCCCACATTGTGGGAGTGGACACGGACCTAAGTGGAATGTGCAGGATTAAGGCCGGATGCCCTTCCTGATGCCCTGCTGTGGAATAAACCCACAATGCCTGGCCGCTACCTTCCTGATGTGGACCCTCTACTGCTGAACTACTGTGGCCCGCATTACAGTAAACAGAGTTTTACTTGAAAATTAGCTTTGGTTTGATATTATACTTCACCAAGCGGTCAAAGTACTAAGGGGTGGTATAATTCAGGAGGTAGGGCGGTTGTCTAGTAATCAAATACTGGTGGTACAATCCCCAGCCCCTGCAGAGAGTGTAATGAGGTGTCTTTGAGCAAGACACCAAATCCCCAACTGATTCCCTGAGTGCCATGTAGAGACTGCGCTCACTGTTCCTACACAATAACATGGGTTAAATGCAGAGAAGAAACTCCATTGCCCTAACCAATAACACAATTCTATTCTATTGTTCTAATCAACTATCACTGTGCACTTCCTTCCTTCCTGCACACAGTACCTTCCTTCATAGGGAGCATCCATTATGAGGAGGTCCTGACAGACGCACAGATTAGACACTTGCTAGAACAAGAGCCTGCAGAGGCCCAAGCAGATGTTATTTTCAGTCAATGTGTCTTCAGTGTGTTTTTTCTTCCTCTATCAGCCACACACCCCCTCCTCATTCAGAGTCACCTGTCACTGCCCTGACAACGCAGTGTTTGTGCGTACAGTATGGCCGCTATGTCATGGACTGAGTAGGACACTGGATCAGCATGATACCAGAGGAGACAGGGTCAAGGCCGCCCCGCTGTCACTGAGCACCCCAGCTGCCAGGCCTACACAAAAACGCCAGGCTCCTGAAAATGGCTCCGGACCTAATCCATTGTGTGGTTGCAAATTTAGCAGCACTTTTGTCCCCTGGTCTTTCTGATGCAACGTCTTCACTCCTCTGGAAGACTCCATGGCTGTGATTCCTTGTACCATAATAAATTGAGATCTATTCACATGTGTAATTGAAAACTCTTGAGTTAAGAAGGATTTTGTCTTTTCTCAACCAATCAGATCTGATAATAAAGCACTAGTTTTCCAAGGCAAGCCAACCTTCTAGAGGAATAGTAAAAGAAAGGTAGGCAAGGAAACAAAAGTCACATATTCTCACAATTAAATGTGTTCTCTGCAATTAATCCATCCTATTGTATAGGAGCAGTTTGGGGGTCACAATAGCTCGGTGGTAGAGCATTCACTTCGGGAACTAATCACCCAGAGGTTGCGGGTTCGAACCCATTGCAGAGTATCAGGATGGGCATCCAGATTTAATTCCCCCAAGCTCCATCAAAGTCCGTGTCCATCCTCACAACATGGGGACTAATCGTGATATATAACATCAGATTGGTCATTCTGTAGGAGCAGGGGGGAGCTGCAGTACCTGGGGAGCAGTTAGGGGTTCAGCATCTTGCTCAAAAACCCTTCAACATACTTTCTGAAGGAGCTGGGGATCAAACCAGTGACCTTCCATCCTTATACTAATCGGTTTTGGAATGAGAGCAGATTTCAATCTCGTGCAATTTGGTGGCCTGGCGTCTTCATCTGGATTACAGACCATGCCTTTAAGGAGAGTGTGCACGGTGCAGAGAAAGCCCTGACTATGGTTTCATTGCAGAGTCTCTCTTCCAGATACATTCAGAGGAAGCATTCAAAAGTAGACTGGCTACTATTTCAAGGGCGCTCTTCGGATTCAATATGAATGTTATACGAGTATACAGTAACGATACGTGGCTTAGCATGATAAACCGGATAATGTGTTGAATAAATCAGAAAATCAACTGTCACAGCAAATTTCACCAAGCCTTACTCTCCGACAGACTCGCTGCAGAGAGATGTTAAAGTCATCACGGATCTCCAAACAAAGGGAGCTTTAAGCGAAGGGAGAGCTGTGACAATGGAAGCCAGGGCTTTGTGAAACCTCGTCCGGACCGTGGGACTGTGTGGCAGTGTCAGGTCTGAGGATGTGCAGCGCATTTCTCTCCTGTTGTTTTTAAGGACATCTCTTAGAGCGGTCTCATTCCCTAGAACCCCGTCGACAGGCCAGATTTCCATTGTGGATTTTCCATCCTGGACATCTGATGCGCTGGGCTGCTGTGCCGGTGGAAAGTTTGGGAGAATATGTGTCCTGTAGAACGGGTGCTGGAGATAACCCTTACTCTGTCATAACATAGGAGGTGAAATGAGCCAATTAAACAGATGGCCCCTGACCCCCGTCTCACCACGGCACAAAGAGATGTAAACAAAAGGAAAGCCTATCTGGACGACCCCGCCTAGTACTGACAACATGGGCCATGCCTGAGCCCAAGGGAAGTCCTGCCAAACCCAAACAAATACAACAAAGAAAGCACATAAGTGGGAGGGAAATGCACAATGCTAAGCAGTTAACATCAAGAGGCATGGCTGTACATGGGTAGTGGGCCCATTTTCACCAAGACTGTTGCGTAACATGCACACCTCGAGGTCGAGCCGTGAACATCTTGTAGCTCTGTCATAAACCTTTTACGTTCAGCGGATAGCTTTATCCAAAGAACCATGCAGAACCACAGAAAGCACACACCTGACAACTTCCACACCACCAGACAATAAGAAATTGCCTGAGGTTTTGCTGCTGAGCTATCTCTTGGTGAAGGTCTTCCACAACCTTGGCTTGTCCAATCCTCGGGACTGTAGCTTGAACCATGGCTAGACTATAGCGGGTGCTATACTGAGACTGGCATCCTCCAACCAGTACAATTGTATTGTCCATGAGCACGGTGTGTTTGTGTGAATCTCACCTGGAAGTCCTCCAGTGGGAACTGCAGCATATCTCTGAGGACATCGCTGAGGATCTGGGTCTTTCTCTGCACCAGCACACTCTCATAATCCAGTGGCTCTATCACCTTGGGCTTCACCTGGGGAACACACACAAGGTATTGGGTTACTGTGGTGTACATGATAGTTAGCGCACATACGACACAGTCACAGGGGCAGCATAGCTTAGGAGGTAGGGCAGTTTTCTAATAAAGGGGAGATTGGTGGTTCGATCCCTGGTTGCTTCAGAATGTGTGTGAAAGTGTCCTTGAGCAGGACATGGAACCCCTAACTGCTCAAGCCCTGTGATGGAATGGTGATCTGTCATGGGTGTTTCCCTGCTTTCACCCAATTAGTACTGGGATAAGCACCAGCAGGACCCATGACATATAAGCAGCAGATGATAGATGGATGGATGTACAGCAAAGTCTAATGCCAAAGGATATATATATATATATATATACATGTATCCTGTGAATCTGTGTTTGGTTTTATGTCCAGGAGGACATGTATAGCCTCTTAGGGCTGGGATGGATTCACCATTAGCTTAAAAAGTACAACCCAGCCTTCCTAAATTTCCATTTAATGACAGGTCTGTTTTATGTGTCTCGATTAGTCCCCATTTTGTGGGGGTGGAAACGGACTTAGATGAGATTAAGGTTGGATGCCCTTCCTGATGCCCCGTGCTGGGCTCGAACCCACTGCCTCTGGCTCGTCAGTTCCTGCAGTGTGTGCTCTGCTGCTGAGCTCTACAAGCATCATGCATTGGTGGAGTGGCACTCATCTCTTATCCCAGGAGCCCCGGTGGGGGGTGAGACCTCATCACTTCCCATGTAACCCTACACACTGCTGGCGTCGAGAAAATGGAAACTATTACGCATGTGGAACGTGAAGGCCACATTCAGTGAGAGCACAGAGGGAAATCTGTGGTCAGTGATACTGGTGGAGTTCTCTCCTGGGTGATTTCACAGAGCACAGCCCTTTAAATACAGATCAGATGTGTCAACTATAGATGGTCAACCCCGAAGCTGAGTTGACCATCTCAGCATCATACAAGACAGTTCGATTACTTGGGTAATCAGACGGCATGCTCGGTCCCAAACATCCCAAACCCAACATACGACCTGAGACAAGGGGGGGAAGTCTCTCAGCACATGAAATATAGCATCAGATAAGAGACAGCATGAAATATGGATCATGGTAAATAAAGCTGCGGCGCTTTAGCCAACACCGACACATGCTATCTGTTAGATGCAATATTACAGCATACGAGGGCTCCATCCACCCATAAAGAGTACATCCGCCCTCAGCGTAGGGTCATAATGAGCTAATCCCTCCATGACAGCCAGCAAACACAACATCTCTGTTGAGATGCATGGAGAAGGAAAACAGGAATTTCCACAAAACCATCCGCCCTGATTACGCTTAATGGATTACGTTAGTATACTATAGGGTAACTATTTCAGTTACATCATACAGAGCCGTTACCTTAGACAGCAAATAAGAAGCTGCTTGTTTTGGGGGACTTTTAATCCGGATGACGTGAGACTCTTTTTATCTGCAGTCTCCGTCTGAACATTCCACGGTGACTCTTTGGTAATTCCGTGAGGAGGGTCGGCCGATGCTTCCTCACTGTTATTCTTGACAACACGAGAGATAAAAATCACACAGATAAGGGAAGCTGATCATCCCGCCGGAGGGGATTCTGCACTGATTTGGTTTCCTGAAAGGCCACCATTAACACTCTATGAGATTGGATATGCACCTCATCTCCCCAAAAAAGGATGGGCTACAAGTCCATTTTTACCCCTAGATGCCAGATATAGCTCTGCCATATGACGGCGGTTAGAGATTTATGGTACATCCTGACATTAAAGGCTTTGTAACATCGTTATGTTCCTGCTCCAGCTAACCCCTGGCTCTCCCGTGCTGCAGACTGCATATGGACTGTACATACAGTGGGGACCATTAGACAGATATATCAGGTGCAACCCTGTGGCTGATAACAGCGATGCATCCATCCCTGAGGTGTGTGTGTGTGAATGTAGAAACCACGGAGATAGTGAAGTGTGAGATGAGGCGCATTCTCTCGGCTAGTTCTGCAGGCCGAGTGACGATACGGCTCGCGGATCGCCTCCACATCTGGGCCTGATAATACTCGCATGATCTCAGAGGGAGAGTCCTGGATGCTGACCCATTTTAATACGTGTTGCTTGCAGCCTCGTGAATAACAGAGCACCTCGTGCCGGACGTGTTTGGGTGTTGTATCTCTCTATCAGTTTCAGGCACGGGGAGCAGCCGGAGAGCGACAGCGGAGCGTGCCGACATGTCTGCTACCCGCAGAAGGTTATGAGGGGAGGAGACGGCCGGTGCAGAGCCCAGTCCAGGAAATAAACTCATAACAATAAGAACTCCCAGCAAGCTCCTATTTTAATAAGAGCATAGAGAGACAGATGGAGAGAGGCAGATATACGGACAGACACACAGAGAGGATGGGTGCAGGCAGACAGGCCAGGTGAGTCAGCAAGGAATGATGATTAATGACTAGTGGTTAGATAACAGCCCAGAGAGATAAGCTCTCTATACGTGTAATACACCAGGAACCAAATTCTCCACATCACTGATTATGGAGTATTTGTTTTGTCCGCCATTATTGCTGCTAGATGACAACCTGCAACACAGGCAAAGTGCTAACCTGACTCCTTCACAACATCAGCAACACCTGGCTCCCCTTGTCATCACTGACCTTCAGATACAACACACTGACTGCACAGCCTCGGAATGACAATTAGATGTAGCAGCATAGCTCAGGAGGCGGGGCGGTTGTCTGGTAATTAGAGGACTGCTGGTTTGATCCCCAGCCCTGCAGAAAGTGTGTTGATGTGTCTTTGAGTAAGGCACTGCACCCCCAACTGTGCTGCAGTTACTAACTGCTTCCAGACAATAGGATGTGTTAAATGCAGAGGACAAATATCATTGGATGTATGTCCACTGACAAATAAATGAACCCTCTACTTCTTCTGTGCTTGTTAACAAGGGAGATTCTCCAAACAAGCTGTGCGTGGGACTGACACACATGAGGTGAGAGGGAAAGGTGACAATTATCGACTTCCAATGGATGATAACGAATATAAATAAGAGGGGACTTGATGCACAGCGAATGGAAAGGTCAGGCCAGAGGTACTTTATCATCCAACACATGATTCCACTCTCCTCCACCAAATACCTGGCAAAGCCCTGGCAGGAGGTAGGAGATAGCCCTGCCTGGCTTTAGAATGGCTTAGCTATCCTGATAATTCTCTCTCTCTCTCTCTCTCTCTCTCTCTCTCCCCCCTCCCAACACACACACACACACATACTGGCAGTGACCTGTGGTGGCCAACCATACAGTACAATATGTACAGGGTAAAAAAAAAGAAGCCCATTCACAACCAAAGACTCAGTCATTTCCTCTACCCACAAGGGCTGACCAAAGCCAAAAATCCTGTGTTACCGTCCACCCTCACGTTCAACAGCTGACACAGAGACTGTAAACCAAGACATCAGCTAATTCTCAGGCCTGTAGATGATACGGATATACCCATGCAGTAGGAAGGTCATCCTACCCAGCATGCAGTAGCCAAATTGGTAAATACATGGGAGGCCACTAACTGAGATCCTCCCCTAAACCAACAACCGATAAATCAACTTTCAGAGAGATCTTTAAATCTCTCTGCACCACGTTCAGACAGCTGTTTCACAAGGCTGAGGCTGCCGTTCCTCCCATCCCTGCTGCCGCCTCTCACAGTGGCCTTACTCTGCCTGGAACAATGCTGCTGTGTAGTGTCTCAGCAAACCGTTCCGGTTAGCTCTGCCGTGGCCACCAGACAGAATCAACTCCTTTAAACTGCGACCAACTTTTGAGCCTTATAAAAGATTTTTTACAAGTATGCTGCAGTAAACCCTTGAGAATGTGGCTTTGTGCTGTGCTCCTGTCCATCTGGATCACTGGGCTCTGGCTGGACTAGACACTCCTCTCCTGCAGAAGAGCAAACAACATGACTACAGTGTGACTTTAAAGTATTATGTTGACTGTTGTCAAGGATGGGATGTGAGGGCAAAAGTAAAAGGAATGTTAAGATCAGTCCATAAGATCACAGGCTCCGGGCACCTGCTTTGCCCAACCACAGCTATGCGAGCCTTTTACGAGCATGGTTAACCTGGATCTGACAGCACACAAATAAAACTCGGACAAACAAGCTGTTGTTATATAAACTCTAAATAGTCTGGCAGCTAATGAAAAAATTCTCGAGTCTCGCCTGGATGCGTTTCTCGCCCCTTCATGACTTACCACCACCTGTGGCACTGAGTCCACCTCAGCCTCAACAGCAGCCAAGCTCTTGTACTGCCTGGGAGACTCGATGACCAGCTCCTTCTTGGGAGCTTTATTAGCCCTTCCTTGCATTGTCAACATCTGTGGCGAGAAACCTCCTCGATAGATCCCAGGGAGAAGGGGCAGCCAGCATATCCAATGGAGAAAAGCCTTGGTTGGGAAAAAGTCAGGCAAGTTTCTTCTTCTCCTGACAGGCACACACTCAACTCACAACCTCCCTCCTCAGACTGGTCTGTCTCTGGGAGTCTGAAAGCCCTGGACTCACACCCAGGCTGAGGAGATGGCCCCTCCCACACTCAGCTGTGCTGCCTGTGGGAGTAACACACCACACACATGCATGGATACATGCACACTCCCTCTCATACACATTGAAGTCATCTGACCCCACGGCATCCACCTGCACAACGACACGGGGTTGACAAAAGCAGACAAAAGACACACATTCCTACAGTATTACAGCCTGACCAGGGACCGTCCACGCCTTTTGTGGGACAGCTGGAATAAGAGCTGGCTTTTATGTCAACACGAGGTACAAGCGGAGAGAAAGGAAAAATCAGGGGGGGGCACAATAACGGAGCACTTCTATCAGACATGTGTAGCCATTGTTGCTATTCGACGAGTCGGTCCGAGCTCTCTTCCTCTCTCTCCCTCTGTGTCAAGAAACCAGCGGAGCGCCAAACCCATCTCACATGAGGGTATCTTGCTACGCCAGGAAATCAGCAGCCCTGGTTTAACAGTGATTTTTTTTTCCAAAAACGTCAGCGTCACAGCTAAGCTGCCAGACCCAGCTCATCAGATTTAGTTTGTAGCAAGTGCTTCAGAAACACGACAAGCAGATCTTGACCCACATGCAGCGTTTTCTCAAGACTGATAAGAGTCAAGTCTGTTCCGCATGGCAGACACGTAACGTGTCGCATTAGTCAGGTTCAGCCTCAGCCACGAGCATTTTTCACTGTCAGTTTTGCTAACAGATCGTTGTCGTGAGTCCCTCACAGTGGATGTTTGGTAATTGCCGGGATGGAACAGGGAGAGATTACATTCAGCTTCTGTCTGCACCACCCCGGAGTTGTTGATCCATCTGCTTCAGGGGCATTCCTTCATGACGTTGCCTCAGTCTTCCCACCTTGAGATGGACCAACCCACCAGATTCCTCCGAGGGCCACAGTAGGGAATACGTTATCTTTTCCCACCTGTGTTGGAGTTTAACACCGAAGGGGGGAGGTGCCAAGACAACTCGACGCAGTTGCTTCCCACCCAATGTCATCTGCCCCAGTGGGCCCCCAAAGCAAGACCTCGGAGAACCTCTCTTAAGATTAGCGTTGAGTTCCTCCCCAAACGCCATTCCAAAGCTAACAGGAGTTCAGCCCCGACAGGGCAAGTCAATTTTACAGGGAAACGTTTTCTACCATTCAAAAAATGTGAGAAGGGCGAATAAAAAGCATAATATCTGGTTGCAAAGCTATTTCATCCCTTCGCCTTCACACAAAGTTCAACTATAATGAAATCTGAACTGTAAATTTGCACTATCATCCAGTAGAAACATTCCTGGATGACCTTGTCAAAATCCAAAATAGAGGAGTCCATCATCTTGATTGTATACCATTACCCTAAGCTCATGTGAGAATGAAAAAAA
>OMLC01056240.1:0-16945 GCA_900302585.1 Regalecus glesne
GTATAGTGTATATCTACGCACACACACGCACATACATATATAATTCTCGTCGTATGAAGAATATCAAGTGTCCTTGAGCAAGACATTGAAGCCCTAACAGTGCCCTACCCATAGAAGTAAAAATATTTCAGGAGTGATCACAAAAGACAAAAAAGGCACAAAAGAATTAGAAGACTTTTCGTCTTTGAACAAGACAAAAACATTATTTCTGAATAGAAGAGACCGATGACTTGAAATGACAGAAGATTTAGAGGAGAGATGAGGACACAGGAATGAATATTAAAGTGAGGTTATGGAATACGAAATGATTGCTTTGCAAACTAACATTGAAAGGTCATGAGTTAGTTTTCCCCCATGTCTTTTTATCTTACCCTGAATTTATTATTTGTCTCTATGCTTCATGTTAAAGCACCTTGAACTGTTAGGAAGTGGGAAATACAAACACATTTGCATTGCCTTATGTGTGAAACGTTACTTTTGGTGGATGAAAAATCAAGATAAAGATTTGACTTTAATTTTTACCACTCCTTTCTCTCTAAAAAGCAAACGTGTGCACACTCACTCATACACATACATACACACACATATACACACACACACACACACACACACTTATTAATTTTGCTCAATCCTTCAAAAAAAAGGACAAATATTTCATCTCAAATGGATTCACACTGCTCACCTTTCCAGTGGCTTCAGTTGAAGAGGACTGAGGCAGTGACAGGGGAAGAAGAACAACACGAAATTAAAGAAGAAACTTTATTTTTCATTGTACATACACCCAATGAAATGAGTCCTATGTATTTAACCCACCCTATTCTATAGGAGCAGCTGCAGTGTCCTGGGACCAATTCCAGGTCTTTATCCTGTTGCCTTGCTCAGGGGCACATGCACCAGTGTTAATTGTGTGTAGCCTCAAGGTTACTGTAGCTGTATCATCTCATTCTTGCAGATAGGACTGATGAAGAGGAAAACTATGTAAAATTCATCTTTTTGGCAGAGAGCATGTTTCACCCCACCTCTCCGCTGACCTCCCTGAGGCTGCGTTGACGTGATTCACACACGTGGTTTTGTTATTGCAGGAAGTGAAGATGGCGGAACAGTCGCTGCTAGCGGAGTCTGTCATCGGGTGGTCGATTTTCGCCTTCGTTTTGTTGGTAAGTTTAATTAAAATTCACGTCACCGTGTCCTTTGTTAATGAACTTCGTTTTCTTGTTTTGTAAGTGTCGAGGAAAAAGGGAGTTTATATGCGTACCGCATCGCAGTGATGCTAATGTACTGACGGCTACTAGTATTAGCTTCGGCTCACTCCTAACTAGCCTGTCAAAAAGCCGTACAGACTGTTATGCGCTTCTTATTTACGGTAAATCGCGTTACTCTGTGCCATTATGAAAGCTTCGACAGTGTTCCCTGACTCCCATAACCCCACGTAACCACACGAAACGTCTTGAATTGTTCGTTCACCCGAAGTCCATTTAGCCTCTCTCCTTGTCTTTGTCAAGTTATCTTTGAGGTTTAAGAGTATGTCAAGAGCAGAGCTTTCAATTGAATAATAACCCTCCCTCCAGTCAGAAAGGTTGTGAACTTTGCCTAGAGAGAAATATTCAAATGTATGATTTGAGGGGTCAAGGGTTAAACTGTGCTGATTCCTTACACTAAAGGGACACAACTTTGGACCTTTTATTATTGTGGGACAACTAAAGCCATCCACAATTTCTGCTCTTCTTGTGTTTTTTTTAAAGCGTATTGAAGCCCAAATAAAAGGGCTTGTTCTTTCAAAGGCGGTCAGCTGAGGGTAATCTGCTTCTCAGATTAGCTCATAATTGCTGGGGTTTCATGCTACGCTTCCAAGTCGCATGACTAAATCAGAAGTTGTCAGAACAACTTCATAAGCAGGCCTCCTCATAAAGAAATTCTTATCATGGCCTGCCAGCCTTCAGAAACACTGAATTACTTCCCCTGTTTTCATGTGAACAATCCTCTTTCCCATGGATCTTATTTGGATGCAAAGCTTGTGTCATTACCTGGCAAAACAAGCAGCCAAAGGCTTAAGTCTATGGGCCTTTAATTGATCCTGTCCGTGAATGGCAGCCCTTGATCTGAACGGACTGGTTTTAGCAGTGTCCTCACTACTTGAGATTGTGTGCCTAGAATATGACCTTGTCATTTTGAAACTTGTGTTTTGCTGCTCTGTCTAAAGAGACCTTTGACCATCCGGTCCTAACAAACCGTCTCTAGGATGTGGTTTACTATCACACTGCAGGAGAATGTGTTGGAAAACACATCAGCCAGCCGAAGCAGTCGCTCAGTTATTAAATAATCTTGGAAAATAGGCAAATAAATTCTGCTTTAATTTGGTAAATTAACCTTGCTCCCTGTGATTATTTGGTCCCGTTGAGCTTTAGCACTGGGTGTTTAGTTGTGGGGATGTGGGATGTAATATGGTGCATAGCATTTGCATCTTTTACCACTAAATGAGGCCCATTTCTCCATCTCAAGATTAATACCCACATTTTTGGGGTGGACAGAAATTTAGATGGAACGAATAAAGCTTAATGTCCTTCCTGACGCGCATGGTGGTTTTGTTGTTTTTGCCTCCTTTCAACTCATCTTGTAAAACTTATCATATTGAATTTAAATATTTGTGGGAGCAGGATTGCTCAGTGAGTAAAGTGGTGTCCTGGCAATTGGAAAGTTGTAGGTTCAATCCCAGCACTTGCAAACAAGTATGTCAAGGTGTTGACATACAGGCCGATATTGCCACCAGTTCCCCCAAAACCCGACTTTGGATAGGCGGTTTACGATGAATGGATGATAAATATTTGTAACCCAAGTCATTTAGAAATTGCTGTCAAATTGCATGCAATTGGAAGTCATTGGGAGGGACAAACACATGGAAAAAGGAAAGAAAGGTCTCAAGACTGTTATCTGAAAGAACTGGTCCTTTAACTTGAATTCCCATCAAATCATTGAAAATGAGTCTACCTAGACCATGCCATTACTGTTTCAGCCAACCTGTTTTGCACCCACATGTGATTGTTGATGGATTGCACCTGTTTGCTTTAATGATTTCCTCCATCTTCAGGCCATCCTTGCCTTCTGCTGGGTCTACATTCGTAAATTTCAAAGTCGCCAGGAGAGTGAAGTCATTTCCACCATCACAGCAATATGTGCTCTTGCAATTGCTCTGATAACTTCTGCACTTCTTCCAGTGGATATATTCCTTGTGTCCTTCATGAAGTATTCCAATGGCACCTACAAGGTTAGCATCAGTTTGTTTTAACCACCTCAATCATCTAGCTCCCTGTTAAATAATTTCATTTGCTGCATAATTTTCTCCTTAATATATAAATAGTATTTTAGTTGCCACCACTTCTTGAGGATGAGTACATGTTGTGTGGTAGGGAATCTTTTCATTTTGACTTTAAAGCCTTTTATTTTTTTATTAAAAAAAAAGGTTATTTAATTTATTCGAGTGACTTTTCAATGAAGGTGAAATTGTTTTATTGCCACATGAACCATTATCCATCCTATTGTTTAGGAGTAGTGAGAAAAACTATGAACAGCAGTGCTCACTGAGCATTTAGGGGTCCTGTGTCTTTTTCAAGGACCCCTCTAAAAACTTTCTGTAGGAGCCAGGGATTGAACTACCAATCTCTAATTACTAGACAACCACCCTATCTCCTGAGCTATCCCACCCACGTTATATCTTTAAAATCCAATATGGGGGTGAGCAGAGTCTTGATGTCATGCTATAAAATAGTCAAATTATTAGATGCATGTTTTTCAGCACCATGTATTCATGATCCCTATTTTCTCATAGGCTAATCGACAACATCCCCAACCACTTTAACGAAACATAATTCCTTCCATATTTCATAAGTTTCTGTGAACAGATGAAATTGAATTGTCATAATCGAGAGACATGAGATCAAATGAGGAAATGAAATTAACAAGTACAAATAAAGATGAGTGAATTTACTAACTTATCAGTCAGATTCTTTACAGCAGCAAACATGTGAGCTCTTTGTAAGGGAATTAGAATCATTACTATTCTCAATCTTAAGATTAGAATATGCGCCAAATCCAGGTAATGTTTTTTTTGAGGGGCAGCATGGCTTAGGAGGTACAGAGGTCGTCTGGTCATGGGATAATTGGTAGTTCAATCACTGGCTGCTTCAGAAAGCATGTTGACGTGTCCTTGAGCAAGACACTGAACCCCTGGACACTTCAATTTCCCATCTCTCCTATACAATAGGATAGGTTAAATGCAGGGGGCAAATGTCATTAAAAGAATATTTTGACCAAATAAAGTGCTTTTCCTTTCCTGTCCTTCTCTCAGTTAAAAGTAGGCCTTTTCCTAAGATTAGAATCAGGCCCTATTTTTCTATGCTTTCATCAGTTTGAGTTTAGTTCTCAAGATCTTCTTGCAATGCAAGCCTGATGTAATCACCCCGTCACTCATTAAGGATCTTAAAATATTGGAAGCATGTATTTTGTAATATGCGTTGGAGAATAAAATATCCGTCCATTTAAACTGTTGCTTTTTACATCTGCTCTCTCCTTTTTAAAATCAGAATTTATGTTGTCAATATGAATGAAGCAGTCATATTTTACATAATATCTTACATGCTTGCTAATCTGAATCCACCTGTAAGCTGTTGTGGAAAGTCACTGATCACCAATAGACACACAGTTTTTGAGGTCAAGGTCATGTATTTGCTTTAACCATGTTTATTTTTCTGGTAATTGTTTTGTGGCCTTGACTCTAACACACAGACAAAAGACAGAGCAAATACAGCAGCTAATCTGTTGTTATACAGTTGGATGTAAATGTAAAGTTATGCATAGGTTTTGATTTCAATGATTCCATCATTTCTGTCATTGATTGTTAAATAATTTTAACTTCCACAAATGACATCCTTTCAAAATAATTTCTAATTTATCTATTATGGTCTTTCCATTTTTCAAATTCAGGACTGGGCTGCCAACAATGAGACAAGAACGCAAATTGAAAACACTGTGTTGTACGGCTATTACAGTAAGTGAAATCTCTTCAAGCTTCTTTGGTTGCGTGTAGAATAAACAGAATAATGCAGAATGTGTTTCACAGACTATAAGTCGCCGTTTGTTTACATATCTGGCCGGTCCTGCGATTCATAATCTAAAGCAATTCATACAATATAATTTTGTTGGACAAATACATCACATTTCAACTAAGACCACTAGATAGCACTTTTTAATTTTTTGGCTCAATTGAAAATTGTCTAGTAATAATTGAAAGATTGGTGGTTTAATCCCTGGTTCCATCCAAAAGTATGTTGAAGTGTCCTTGAGCAAGAAATTGAACCCTAATTGTGACCAAATGTGGAGTATTTGTATGCTGAATATTCACTAACTTGCACTGTTCCTATAAAGGAGATTTTTATCATTGTAACAATGATTTTCTTGATGAGTGCGACTTGTACTCCAGTGCTATTTGTAGTCTGGGAAATGTGGTAATGCAGAACTTTGACACGTTGTTTATCTCATATGCACTGGGCGTTGTTGTTTGAGGGTTTTGATTATTGGTTTCTCTTATGCAGTTACACTAACAGAAAATGTGAAGTAGCTAATTATAGGGACCCGATTTTCCTGCTCTGGTACTTGCATTAAAGTGGAGATGAACACTAGAGCACTCAGTACTTTAAATGATGTAGATGTTCTGCATGGCTCAGCAGATAGAACAGGTCATCTAGTAATTGTAGGATTGCTGGTTTCATCCCCAGCTCTTTCACAAGGAATGTTGAAATGTCCTTGAGCAAGACATGGAACCTCTAACTGCTCCGCGGGTGCTGCTGTTGCCCACTGCTCCTAAACAATAAGATGAGTTAAACATAGAGGAAATACTTCATTGTAAGAATACAATGACTATGGAAAGTGGCTTACCTTTCCATGCAAATTAGTTTCACTCACTGTGGATAAGTCTTACCATCTTATTAAATGTTAATGGCTGAAGTGTCTAATTTCATGAAACCACAACATGCAAATGAAATTAGTTCATGCTGGATTATCTGCTCCAGTCTAGTGGACTCTCTGTGGTGCTGGACTGTGCCGGTAAACGACATGGTGCATTGTCTTGTTTTGTCTTCATGCTCAACTCGCATATGACTAATCATGGAACTGGGGTGTTTGTGATGGTTTAAAATTTGTCATAGCATAACTGTTATTTATAATTGATCCATTGTATATGATTTGGGAGGTGAAAGGGAAGACTGAGATGGTTTGGACTTGTGTGGAGGAGAGATGCTGGTATACTGGAAGAAGGATGCTGAATATGGAGCTGCTAGGCAAGAGGAGAAGAGGAAGGTTTATGATGTGACGAGGGAGGACATGCAGGTGGCTGGTGTGATAGAAGAAGATGGACAGGAAGAGATGATGATCTGCTGTGCTGACCCCTGATAGGAATGGCCAAGAGCAGTAGTAGTATAAATCGGGTAACTTGGTCTAATCAGAACTATTAGTTTAAAGGCCCATTTTATATGTGTCAAGATTAGTCCCCACATTGTCAGGGTGGACATAAACCTAGATGAAGTGTGGGGAGTTAAAGCCAGGTGCCCTTCCTGAAGCCCCACCGTGGGACCGAATTCGTGACGTATCCAGACACGCATGCTCTACAATTGAGGTAGGGTGGTCTCCATGTAACTGTAATAGTCATTCAAACTTGTTAACCATCCCTTACTGACGACCCACGATGAGTTCAAACCTGCGGCCTCTGATTCGTCAGTTTCCAAAGTGCATCCTCTACTCCTGAGCCACTTTGGCCCCCATGTTAACCGTTGATCGAGAAAATCCTTTTGAATAGGTATCTCAGTCCAAATTGCTATGCAGGCATTGGATTTATCATTACTATTCAAATGAGTTTCCCCCAGACGCTGTAAAAGATGGTCCTTTCTGATTTAAGACTTTTGCTGTTTGTATTATTGTGCTCTCAGCAGTTCATTGCTCGTGTTTATGGTTTCAATTAAGCATTTGCTCCAATTCCTAAGTGAACGGCGTCATTTGCACTTTAATTTCTCTGTGATGGCCATGTTAAGAGGTGACTGAGACAGCAGTCTCCTGATTATGGGGATTTCAGTCATGCCAAGGCCAGTGGATTGTGAGTTTTGTAACAGATGTTGGCTCAAACTGCCCGTCAGCAATGCTGTTCTGTGCCGTCTGCTCAGAAATGGCAAATGCAAGGGAGACAAGCTGTCTCCAAAACCCGGTCGGCCCAGTCACAGAAACCGCTTCAATTGGCATAATGGCATCAGAATATTGGCTTTGACAGACTAGGTACGACCCACGTGACTCCAGTGTTCATCCAGCCACAGTGTGTTTGTCCTCTGAATGCGCAAATATGATTTTGTGCACGAGATTGATTTTCTGTGTCACCATTGAGAGTTAAGATGAGGCATAACCTTAAAGGGAAACTTTGCTTTTAATGGGGACTTCCAAATGAATAATTCAGCAGGCTTAGTCTCGAATGTAGAGCTGTGTCCTAACAGCAATTCAATTCATTTAATGGCCAAACTGCCTGGAACCCATGCGCGTGGTGCAGCAGTTGGACTGAAAAGATTTGTCATATATCAAAAGGAAAGCCGTCATGTTGTGGCTCTGTGTGGTATATTATATCATACTGTACGTCTATCTGCCCAGAGGTTCCCAGCAGGAAATTGAGATAGACAACGCTCTCTGTAATTGTATTGACTACCCAACTTCATTACTGGTCAATTTCACCATACCTGAGTCTGAGCTGTATATCGTTAAGGCAGCACCTTCAATTAGAATGGCTGCATTGTGCTCTTAAATAGAATATCCCTATGGAGAAAGCCTTAGAGTCATTATTGTTCATTGAGAGGCAAGGGCTGCAGCCTGGCCTGCTATTTTTCCTTTCCATTTTCTCTTCTTTTTCTTCTTGCTTTTTTTCCACACAGCTCAAATATCTCCAGAAAGACAATAGGTAACAATGCACTTTAGGAAGTGAAAGTGATTTGAGTGGGAGGCTTAAAAGAGCTTTCGATTTGCCCGGAGCATGTCTCCATGTGATCGTAGCTTTGGGAGTGTGTGGTGGAGAATCATCTGTTGTGCTCGTAGCCTTCTGCACAGAACAGGGAGGGTCAGTGCTCCTAGGATATGTTATCCAGACAAACATGGATGTTTCAGAGGCTTCTGAATTGTATCGCACTTCTTTCCCTCATATCGATATCTTTATTATGGAAAAGTTGATATTTAGAATTGCGTAACATTAATCAAGACCTTTATTTATATTAAAAAAAAGGTTTTATTTCTCAAGTTATGTCAGCCAAGTTTTGTCATATTTTCATGTTTGCTGTAGTTTCAATGAAGAATGAGCTTTATTTATTTGTCATTATACATACATACAATGACATATGTTTTCTGTATGTAACCCATCCTATTGTATAGGAGCAGTGAGCAGGTGCTCACCGACAACTGCCCCACCTCCTGAGTTATCCCACCCAAAAGCCTTCTGAAACTTGTCAAGTGGACTCGGTTGCTAATTAAAAGTAAAATGTATTATGTATAAGTCTGCATATTCCCCCCGTGCCTGTGTGGAGTTGCTACATTTCCCTCCCACCATCAAAAAGACATGTATGTTAGGGTTAATACACCTAACTATGCCTCTGAGCAAGGTAATAGAGAATAGGATGGGAGATGGTCCCCGGATGCTGTCGCTGCTCACTGCTGCTGTACAATGGGATGGGTTAAATGCAGCCAACACATTTCATTGTGAGAATTGAAGGATAAATTAAGTTGCTTTCTTTCTTGGTATCTGGTATTCACAGGATTGGTGGTTCAATACCTGATCCATGCAGAAAGCAAACTCACATGCAGCCTCACATCTATGTTAGACCGTAACTATGGGTTATGGAGATATGTTAGAAAAGTCAGTGTATGATCTGCTCAGGGAGCTGTACCTTTTTTATCTCCAGATAAATGTAGTAGACTTGATTCATCTAATCTCAACTCAGACCCATGCTGACTCAGAATGATGGTCCCCCCCCTCCCTTTTATTTAGTTATTCGAAGGCCATCAGTTTTCTTTTTTGCCAGTAGGTGGAAACCAAGGTCCATGTGAACCGCCCGCTAAGCTTCATTCTGAATCTAACGTTTAAAGTAGGGTTTTTATTTTAAGGCAGGGTTTGACAACCCTGTCCATTTGTGTCTTTGCAAATGGAATAATTACAGGGCTGACACAGAGATTTCCTATCTTTGCCGATGGAGCATGTTTTTCTCTCCGAGACAGATTGACTTGTTTTCAACAGCCAACAAGCATGTGTGCAGCTAGTGACTTTCAAAGAACTCATTATAGATCTGCAATATTTACTTTGTATCTGAAATATTTTGACAGCCTTTCATAGATATTATTTGATCTGCCTATCTTAGCTGACAGGCGGTAAGTACATATATTTCAATTGAACCATGTGGTTGACTAAACTTACTGGTAAAGTATCAGCACTCAATCTGGGATTTTAAAAACACTTCACCAGTGAATAATTTATCTGTGTGGTCTGATTTGGGGGCTCTGTTGTTCTGATACTGGCTGGATTTCCTTATCTTTCATTGGATGTGTGTATGCGTGGGGGGTCATGGCATTCTGAAATCATAATCTGTTGTCATATTGATAACTTCCTTGGTTATATTAGTGAAGGGTTCTTGTTTATAAGGGTGGCATAGCTCAGGAAGTAGGGTGATGGTCTAACAACTGGAAGGTTGGTTGTTCGATCCCTGGCCCCTGCACAAAGTGTGCTAAAATGTCCTTAAGCGAGACACTGAACAATTGATTGCTTGGGACAACAGATGGATATTAGCCTTGTGGATAAATTTAGTATATTTGCATTATAAGTGTTCATTAATGTGTACTGTCACTATAAAGGAGATTATTGTTGGTTTTCTGCTCTGAAAGCACCCTACTGGGGATTTGATGGCCCACAGATCTTTTTGGGTTCATTTGGAACTTGCTCATAACATGTGTATTGGTGTGACTTTGGCATGGTGGTGCCGTGGTTTACACCGTTGCCTCACAGCAAGAAGGTCCTAGGTTTGAATCCCATCCCAGTTCCTTTCAGTGTGGAGCTTTTGTTTTTCTCGTGTTGGTGTGAGATTCCTCCTGGTGCTCCAGTTTCCTCCCACCATCAAAAAGATGTTACTCGGATGTCCGATTCACTTTTTGTGATTCTTTTAGCTGGATTATCGAACATGCATCAAACCATCTCAACCGTGCTTCTCTTGCTTTGTCTCCAAACCGTCCAACCTAAGCTGTCCCTCTAATATACTCGTTCCCTATCCTGTCGTCTTCATCACTCCCAGTGTAAATCTCAGCATCTTCAACTCTGTCACCTCCAGCTCCACCTCCTGTCTTTTAGTCAGAGCTACTGTCTCTAAACCATACAACATAGCTGGTCTCACCACCATCTTGTAAACCTTCCCTTTCACTCATGACACTCTTCTCCACCCACTCTACCCGGCCTGCACTCTCTTCCATACTCCCCGTTACTTTGGACAGTTGACCCCAGGATTTAAAGTCATCCACCTTCCTCACCTCTACTCTTTGCATCCTCAGCCTCTCATTCACGCTTGTGTATTCTGTCTTGCTCCTACTAACTTTCGCTCCCCTTTTGCTCCTCCTCTTCTCTCCAGTCCGTATATCACCATGTGGCTTTTCCCTTCCCTTCACCACCTCTCTCTTTGCTTTATACCACATATCCTCGAACTTCTGTCTACATTCCGCATCTCTCTATGACACATCTGAGCCAACCTCTTCCTTTGTATACTTTCTTGTACTTTCTCATTCCAGCACCAAGTCTCCTTGTCTGCCTTCCTCTGTTCAGTTGACACACCAAGTGCTCACCAGCTGTCTCCCTCACTTTTTCTGAGGTGGTTGCCTCGGCATCCAGCAAGTCTTCACTTGCACCCAGTGACTGTCTTAACTCCTCCCTAAACTCCACACAGTCCTCCTTATTCCTCTTCCACCATTTGATCCTTGGCTCTGTCTTCTCTCTCTTCTTCTTGATTGCTCAAGTCATCCTGCAGACCACCATGCAGTGCTGGCTATGTACGTTCTCTCCTGTCTCAATTCTCTCAGACTGCACTTACCGCATAAGATGTAGTCCACCTGTGTGCACCTTCCTCCATTCTAATGTCACCTTGTGTTTCTCTCTCCTCTCCCCATCGTTTTTGCAAAATCCACAACCACTTGTGCTTCCGCATTACTCCCCTTGACACCATGCCTACCCATCAACACCACTTCCTTCAATAATATGTCTATTGAAGTTTTCTCCATTCACCACTTTCTCCTCCTGGGTTAGGTACCGTTCAGTGCTGCCAGATCAGCACAGCCATTTCAGTGCTAAGCCATTTCAGCGGCAAAAAAAATCACCACAGCCGTTAATTTGGAATTTCATTGATGTTGCTGAAACTTGTCCAAAAAAGACGTGATAAATATTTCGAAAATTAAAAGTTGTTCATGAGCCAAAACAAAAGTTACTGAAATATAAAAAGGCAGACGAAAGAATATTAAACATTTTACGTGATTATGGCAACAGAAATGAGGCTGAGGATTTGGAAGCTATTGCGCGTAACATATTAAACTAAGTTTCCTGAATTTTATATTTTTGACAATTTTTAACTGCTTTAAGATAAATGTATTTATATATTAGAATCCATATGTGTAATTTTAATCCATTAAACCTTTTGATTCCCGGAATGTTCCTTCAAAACCTTCTCTTTTGTTTATACAGCTGGCACTGAAATGTCTTGGTGCTGGAATGGCCATGCTGAAACAGGGCTACTCCCTCCTCCGTGGGCACACTTGGCTATGCCCTTCAGAATACTTCTTCCTCTTCCATTCCACACTCAACTTGCAGGGCATTTGCACTGACAACTTTCAGCTTCTTCAATCCAACACACTCTTAACATACTCTTCCTTTCTCCCAGACTGCACACACAATGGGAGAAGTGATTGAACCCACCTCCAATGCTCCTGGCCTTACTCCCCTTCCACCTGGTCTCTTGAGGATGTTCTGATATTGCTTAATAGTTCTTGGGCAGGGATCACCAGTTGATATAAATAAATAAATGGATTCCCTTATCAGTCCCGCAAGGGAAATTAGGGGTTCAGTGTCTTATATGGTTGTACTTTCAGAAATCAGGATTATGGGCAGGTGTACACCATGCTGGTTTGCTCTGATATGCTGCAAACACTGGCCTTTTTACCTGTATTTATAATGTATACATGTTAACAAGGCTAACAGGTAGAGTGCACTCAGTGCAATTGATTGAAGAGCAGGTAACGATTTCAGTCAAGATGTTATTTGGTCGACTATGGCCTTATCCTTAACAGTGGACTCTGCTTTCTCTGATCCTCACTGAACTCTTAATAGTTTGAAAGCTTAGCCTTTCAGCCATCATCTTCCATCCATTTATAGTTTCCCCGGACTGCACGGTACTTCAAAGTGTAAACACATGAGACCCATGAGCAAAGAGGGCAAAATACCTCTGGGCCCTTTTTGAATAAATCATAGAATTTTTCTCTAGCTTTTGAAAAAAAAAAAACTCTTAACTTATTGAATGGAAGCTGGAGTGGATGCAGCGTTCAAATAAACAAAATCGAAAGATGATTCATACGTTTGGAAAAAAGAAAAAGTGGAGTTTCTCCGGTGGCGGAGGGGGGCTAGGGCTGTTCAGTGCATCTCTACGTCACGCAGTTAGGTGTTTGAATCCTGGCTGCGCTGTTTCCAACCACAGCCAGAGGTCCATAGTTAGTGGGTCATAATAGGCTAAGCCTCACATGGGTATAGGGGTTAGGTTGGATAAAGTCTTCTGGGTTCACTAGTGTCCCCCTCTGGGTCGTCCAGGCCTCTTGGTTAAGTGAAGGGTTTGGTGATGGTGGTCCCTGCTTCACATAGATGGCCTCTTTTTCTCCCCATGCAAACCAGTGTTCCTTCCTATCAAGGACGGGCACATCCTCATCCTTGAAAACAGGGCTACTGACATGTAGATTGGTGTAGATTGCAGAATCCTGGCCTGATGTGCTGGTTGATCTGTGCCATGCCATCCTCCTGGTGAGCTGCACACAGATCACTTCAGTGAATCATACAGTGCTTGTATCTGATGTCACTGTCTGCAGGAAACATGTGGGCCCAGAACTGGAACAACATCTACAATTTGATGATCCCCTTCCCTAACAAACCCAACATCAACGTGACGGATGAAATGGTCAAACAGGTAAATTAGCAGGGATGGTGGAATGGGCGGGTATGGGAGATTATGGAAGGGCTGGAAATGAGTGTGTAGAGGAGAAAATAGCTGTTCCTAGAACGAGGTATTTGCTTTGTAGCTCTTCCTCCTTGTCAGTAGAAGCAGCACACCACAGCTGCTAAAACCTGTCCAGTTCAGCTCAGTTTGTCTTCATGATTTGAAACCTGGAGACGTGCAGCCAAGACGAATGCTATTATCATTCATATGTGTGGCTCTCATTCAGGGCTACAATGTCACACGCATGTTCCGCTTGGCTGAGACGTTCTTCACCTCACTGGGTCTGATTAAGATGCCAGAGGAGTTTTGGGACGAGTCCTTATTGGAGAAACCAGATGACCGCAAGGTTGTGTGTCACGCCTCTGCATGGGACTTCTACAACCGCAAAGACTTCAGGTAACATGATGATGCTATGACTAGAGGACCAGGTGACCCAGCTAAGATCTCCATGGCGATGCAGGATATTGAACGTATACACATCATGATAATCCTTTAAGATTTCACTGGGTCCTGGTACATATCATGACACTTGTTCCATGTGTAAAAACACCACACGTAAGCACCTCGCTGAACTGTTTGGTCATGTAATGCATGATATCCAACCAGAAGTACAATCCAAATAACCCTCACTCAGACAGGTCACACCTCGTCGTATATGGGGAGCCATGGATTCTCTTTATCATTAATGATGCTTTATAACATGGGGCTGTGGTCACTTAGTGGTTAGCACGCTCTCCTCAGGAACGGATGAGCCAGAGGTAATGGGTTCGATCCCAGTGCATAAGTCCATGTCCACCTCCCCAATATGGGGCCTACCTGTGCCCTGTAAAACAGGCCTCTCTCATGATAGATGACAACATCTGAAGTCCATCCCCTGAGAGACCATAAATGATCATATTGAACTATTTCCTAGTTGAGCTACCTGCAGATAAAAATTGTGACCTTTCCCTCCACCTGTTAAATAACATGACATAGCCCACATGCTAACAAGGACAGAGCAGGTGGAACTGCACTGTCTTCTTTAAGGAAACCACATGGTTTCATGATGGATATAATCCACCACAGCATCAGGATCATGCTGATGTGGAACAAGCTGTGATTGGAAAAGCCAGTTCAGTGGCATGTTCCAAACATCTTCTAAATTCACTTTTAATGCAGATGACCTCTCAATTTTAAACATGCACTGCCTTTTTGCCTGGTCCTGCTTTGAAAGGCGTATCTTGCTTGGCATCATTAGTTGTATCAAGTTTCTTCAAGCTGTCATTTGGAATAAAACTGCCCATCAGTCTTTCATCGCTTTCTTGTTGAACTAGTGTGGCTCTTTTATTCCTTGTGACTCTTAATGTTTTGATTCCTTTCTGGCAATTATTTTCATCTTTGTTATCTTATCTTTACTGTCCTACATTCTCTTTAATGTATATCCCTTCTCACTTGATTGCAAAACACCTTTAACCCCACTTGTCTGTACTGTTCTGCTGTGACTGATGCATTTTGCCTCCTCCTAATATATGGTGCTGTGAGCATTGTCTCCTGTATGAGAGACGTGACATGAATACGTTCATTATATCTATTGTTCATTTGGAGGAGGGTGGATAGCGGGATGGGTTCATTTTAATGTGTCAACATTTAAAAGTCTCTTTTGTTAAGACATGTCTGTCTTGTGTGGTAGGTGCTCGGATCCAAGACCGTTTTCTCCCACGGGAGAGAGTGAGAGTAATCTCAGTTCTGGTTGTGTGCAGGATTAAGCAGTGCACCACAGTGAACATGGAGCAGCTATTCACGGTGCATCATGAGATGGGTCATGTGGAGTATTACCTGCAGTATAAACACTTGCCCGTCGGATTCAGACGAGGAGCCAATCCTGGGTTCCACGAGGCCGTGGGAGATGTCCTGTCCCTGTCCGTCTCCACACCACAACACCTATACACCATCAAGCTTCTGGACTCCATCACCAATGACACAGGTACTGTAAATTACTACAATCAGACTTAAACTGAACGGTTAGTCTATATTAACATGTTGTTAATTATATTACTATGTTGACATGGGTCTAGAAAATTATATTACTCTGCTGAAATGGACTCAGGCTTGTGGTGAACTTTAAGGGTGGCATACCTCAAGAGGCATCCCAGTTGACTTGAGGTGGAGCGGGTCATCCAGTAATCAGAACATTGGAGGATTTAGAAGATTTGTTCCCCACCACCTTCAGACAGGGTGCGGACTTGTACTCATTATGCAAGACACTGAACCCCTAACTGCTGCCTGGGGGCTTCAGCTGTCCACTGTTCCTATACAATTGGATGGGTTAAATGCAGCGGTCAGATTTCATTGGAAGACTACTGTGACCAGATAGATCAGAATCAGCCATGTAGGTTTGACATGGAAGTTGACTCTGGTTTCATGGCTCTCACAGGTAGTCCACATGGTGACAACACAACAATCCTCAGATATACACACAAGGACTGTTTTGAGGTGGAAACAAGAGGCACAATAAGGTTTAGATTTGGAGGAAATAAACAGCATTGATGCAGAGAGTGTATCAGAGATGTTAAAATAAATGTTAGCAAGTTACTTACATACATGGGGCGATGGTAGCTCAGTGGTTAGTCCTCACTTTGGTAAGTGACGAGCCAGAGACAGAGGATTCATATCCAATGTGGGGCATCAGGCAGGACATCAAGCATTGATCCCCCCAGCTCCACCTAAGTCCTTGTCCCACCCCACAACGTGGGGCCTAAAAGGCCTCTCAGGTTACCGACACACATGCCTGAGGTAGATGCTCATGCCAGAGCATACCAGTACACCTACCATAGACTGAACGGTACATACACTAGAGGTATGGTTGGAGCTTGACAGTGTTAAGCATTCATGTGAATGACAGCCCATGGCAAGAACTGTTTTCATATCTGATAATTTTGGTGTACAGTGCTCTGTAGCGCCCCCAGAGGGAGGAGGAGGAACAGGTAGTGAGCAGGGTGTGATGGTCTACAGTGATGGTCTACCTGTCTGTCCCCTGACTCTGGAGATGTAGAAGTCTTGAATATAATGAAAAGTCATGCAGTGAACAGAATGGTTTACAGTCAATGAAGAGGGCCTCTGTGGGAAGGCTGCATGATTAAGTGGCTTTCCTTCTTTAGGACTATGGATTTTAAAGAAACATACAGCTAACCACTGGCTTTTGTAGAGCTAAAGAAATCAATGTGTCTGTGCAGAGACGGACATCAACTACCTGTTGAAGATGGCTCTGGAGAAGTTGGCCTTCCTCCCCTTCGGTTACCTCATTGATCAATGGAGGTGGCGTGTTTTCAGTGGAGAGACGCCTCCGGACCGCTATAATGCTGACTGGTGGTACCTCAGGTAGGCTTCCACATCAAGACACAACCCTAGGAAAATACTTTGATGGAACATTAACTGCAAGTGAACATAGTTATAGACTTGTCTGTCTGTCTGTCTGTCTGTCTGTCTCTCTCTCTCTCTCTGTCTCTCTCTCTCTCTCTCTCTCTCTCTCTCTCTCTCTCTCTCTCTCTCTCTCTCTCTCTCTCTCTCTCTCTCTCTCTCTCTCTCTCTCTCTCTCTCTCTCTCTCTCTCTCTGTCTCTCTCTCTCTCTCTCTGTCTGTCTCTCTGTCTCTCTGTCTCTCTCTCTCTCTCTG
>OMLC01056241.1:0-18153 GCA_900302585.1 Regalecus glesne
GCCCATGAGCTGTGCTGAGAGATTGCATTACCTATGTGACTGGTCATTTGGTTTCCAAGTTTGTTGGCCAGGCACTAAATCTCCACAGAGAAACTAGAGTGAGTATCGGTCCTTTTCTCATACAAATCGACAGACTTAGGAGTTATAATAGTTACACATGGATAAACTCCCCTTTGATCGGGGAGAAAAAAATCTCTATATTAAGTGTGTAATTCCTGCTGATAATCACTAATGTGTCTTCTGATATGATCTCATTGTGGCATCAAAAATATAAAAGCACACATGCCCCTAATGGCGTGTTCCCCTTTCCCAATTGGAGGCCTTTCTAATGTAGCATTTGGACTGAATACTAATACAAACAGAAATGCCATGAGTGAAGCTAAATTGTCTGTCAGTAATTGGTCCGTGTGCCTTCTGCTCTGCCTGATGCCAACTGTGTGTATGTAGTGTGTGTGCATGTTGTCTTCATGTGCAGGCTTATCTAATCCCCCTGCATTCTCTTTTCCTCATTAATTTCAAAACATATGGTGCAGATGTCTTCATTTGAAGATGATCACGGTTTGTTTGTCTAGCCATCATACCTGATGATTGCAGTCCTTCTGTGTCCCTGTGATTACTTTGCAGAAGCTTGGATAAAGGGACGGCCTGCTCTGCTACATATGAACCTCTGACCCAGGGTCACATTGTCAGATCAGATGAATTAGCTCCTGGTTCTTCATAAACATGTGCTGCAACTCACGAGCAAGGAAACTAGCATCCACATTGGGATTGAAAGTGGATAACTCAGATTTAAGGGCTGTGGTACACATGTGACTTTCCATCACCTCATCAATCATGGTAGTGTCTTTGTCCACTTCAACAATAATGGTCATTTCACACGGTTGTTTTTTCAGCAAGTAGCTCTGGTTCCTCAGTGACATCAACCATCAAGTGGCAGAACTCCTCTAAGGTCTGAATGTTGACCAACATGCCTCCCCAGGCACTGCCTCACTTTAACCTTCATCTGCATGGGGGGGAAACTGCTCTCTGCACCCAAGTCCTGGTTTCACAATTCCGCTTCAAGCCTCTGACTACCTTGATAATATTCTGGTCAAACTACATATGTGCTACACGCCTGTCAGATACTCGGAACATGCAGAGTCAAATGCTCTTGCAAATTCCATGAATACCACCACAACTCCGATACCACCAATAGACTAGCGCCTCAATGTAACCATGTTAGCATGGATGGAGAGGGCTGGCCACAGTACATTTGACAGTCAGAATACATGTGAATATTCTCAAGACCACAGAGCCGATAGTGATTGGATGCCATCCACTAGGATCTCTGAGCTTGTCGGGATCATCGAGTTTGTTTTGGGTTTTTTTTCAGCAAAAACATCCAACGCTACAACTGACATTAGCTACGCCGAAAATAGGCTAGTCAGTTGTGAACCATCCAGGCTTTATTTCCTTAACTACGTCCACTTTATGCAATCGGGACTTGAGACCGTGCAGGATTCATCCCGGCACCCACTTAGCCAGGGCTTTCTGATCCGGGGTCCTTAGTCTTTGGGCCCTGGTTATCGTCCAACATCGCAGGACATAGACACTCTTCATTAGTCTCAACGGCCTCGGGGTCCAAAGTTGAGGGAGGCAACCACTCCTCCTCCTACCCTTACTCAACACCTTCATCAACATCTTTGTGTGGAGTAGGACAACTACCTCAAGGGGAGTACCTGTCAAAGAGTCTGGTTGTATTCCACATCATAGGGGCAACATAGTGACCCAGTGGCTAACGCGGTTGCCTCACAGCAAGAAGGTCCTGGGTTCAAATCCCAGGCCATCCAGGCCCTTCTGTGTGGAGTTTGCATGTTCTCTCCATGTCTACTTGGGTTTCCTATGGGTGTTGAAATTTCCTCCCACCATCAAAGACGTACATATATGGGTTAATACTCCTGCCTGTGCCCCGGACCGAGCCAATAGGAAAAAAAAGGGCTGGAGTTGGTCACATGGTGCTGGAGCTGCACACGGCTACTTCACAACAGGATGGGTTAAATGCAGAGAACAAATTTCATTGCATGCATGTACAAAGACAAATAAAGTTTCTTTGATACGACAGCTTTCAGGGAGGGGAGCGTCTTTGGTGGTTGAGAAAGTTGAACATAGTAAAAGTGAGAATTAAACAGATTAAAATATAATGATTAAAAAGACTAGGGTTCAGTCTCCTTATTAATCCTATCATTTTGAATGCAATTCAAAGTTGTTCCAGATTTACTAGCAATAAATATAACTTCCCTCAGGACCTTTGTTGTGATAAGAGTTTCAAATTTCAATTTTTAACCCCATAATAGTATCTTACCGAATAATACTGGGCAAACTGGTGTCTCCGTCCTGGGAGGGCCAGGCCACTGGAGTGGCATGCACATCATTGACACACAACCAGGCTGAGGTCGCCTCAGTGGCAAACAGCTGGTGGACACAAAAACACCAAAAGTTACAAGTCTCCAAAAGATCCATAACCATCATTATTTGATATGCTAGATGTGGTATCAGTCAAAGGGAATTGAGTTATGGCACATTTAAGTTCTATCTTTATCAAAACTTGAACAGTGGCATAGTCACTGTAAAGCACCAAGATGGCTGCAGCAGCCGTACTTCATGACCATTTTTAAAGGCATCCTAGAATGCTTTTAGTGCCCCAGATTGTGGAGCTCCAAATGTCGACACTCTCAGTACTCACCTTGAAACCCTCCTTTTTGAGCTGGTGCGCTGTGGCAAGGAAGTTAGGCCGGAAGGAATGCTGTAAGGACAGAGTCGAGAGAGAGAGAGAGAGAGATATTTGATATTCCTATCAGCCATTTGTAATTTATATTTATGTATTTATTATAAAAACAAAACATAAAAGGGACCCTGTGCAGCTCTTTACATAAATTACAGAATTTGCTGTCCTGCACCATGTTGTAGTGTCAAACTAATTCACATCTACAGTCCCTTAGTAGGCTAAATCAGAAAAAAAAATCATAATTCAAACATAGTACCCTTAAGAGTAAAGAAAACATTCAGCTATACTGATTACATAAATAGGGCATAGAAAACCACACACATATAATACCTCAAAGTATGAAACTACAAAATAACTTCACAAATATGAACATGCTCGTCAAGTAAAAGTGGGTGGCTGGTCCAGCGGACCAGTCATCTACCAATCCTCCCCAGAGTTTGTCAAGTCTCCTGTTCATCCTGATGCTGCCCTGCGGAGATGTGCAGCTGAAGAGGCTGCTCCAGTGTCTGTCATGGTGAATGAGCATGAATTTTCAGAGCGTGTTGGCTTATTGAATAATGTTTCACTGCTCGACTGTGGAGACACTGACAGATCTAATGTTTATTGTCTCCATCGCAACATCTGCTGCAGAAACTGCCGAGTGTCAAAATCCTGCAATAAGGAGGCAGCAGTTATTCAAAACCTGCCAGTCTGTCAGTCTTATGGAACCCGAAACTGTAACCACGGGGGACTTTTTGGTTGATGCCTCAATATCAGAAGTCTTGCAGCTAAGAGCAATCAGCTAACATCTTCTGTTAGACTCACATTTGGACTTTCACTGTCTGACACGTGGTATAAGCAAATATCTCCCGTAAGTGTATTCACAGTGCCTTATTATCGATGTTTAAGATGAGATAGACCTAATAGAAGAGCAGGGGGTTGCTGTCTTATGTAAGAGAGGACATCAAATGTGAAAATGTGGCTTACAATGTGGGCAATAAGCTGGAATATCCATCCATCCATCCATCCATCCATCCATCCATCCATCCATCCATCCATCGTCAACCACTTATCCGAAGTCGGGTCGCGGGGGAACTGGAGCCTATCTCAGTTCTCATTGGGCGAGAGGCAGGGTACACCCTGTATAGGTCACCGGTATATCACAGGGCAGAGCAGTTAGGGGAACAGTGTCTTGCTCAAAGACACTTCGACGCACTTCTCTGCAGATGCTGGGAATGAACCTACTACATTCTGATCACCAGATGACTGCTCTACTCACCGAGTCCTGTTGGAATATGTCAGGATTTCAATTATTTTGTCCCAACCAATATCTTTAAACATCCTCTGATGATCTGGACTATGACTGTAATGATTTTACAAACAGAATGAATGCTGTGATGGAGATTTAATGTGAGTAGAGATCAAATCTAAAAAATAAAAATAATTTAACCTGGTTTAATGAAAATTCGCGGGGCGTATTGATATCCAGAGATGCTGCACACTAAGGAAAGCAATTAAAACTAGAAGAGACACTGATATGATGATTTATCTAGGTTTAAGAAAAAAGGTCCAGAGGGAAAAGCCACAGCGGAAGCTAGAGTCTCTACCTCACTCACCTCATCACCGTCTCACTCATCTGACAGCAGACACCTACTCTGCTCAGAATATTTTTCACTTTACGAGAAGACTGAAAAACATCAGCAGGTTTCTTCTTTTCTCTATCTTTAGATGAGTATTTGTTTGCCCAGATCTCACTTTCCACCCCTGGAAAGTCTTCTGCTCCCATTGTTTGAGTCTGTGACCACTGAGTTATGGTTAATACTATTCCATAACTTCTACAAATAGCATCTTAATGTGTGGGACCTGAATCAGAAGCACCTAAACCAGCAGCCCCTAGACCAGCAAGACCCTGACAAGCAGTACTTGGATCAGTAGCACCCAAACCAGCAGATCCTGAACCTGCACCCCCTGGATTAGAAGAATCTTGATCAGCAGCATCTTAATCCGCAGCTTCCAGATTAGCAAAGCCTGGATCAGCAGTCCCTGAACCAGCAGCCTGAAACTCAGCTTGTTTTTTTTTTTCTACTGTGAGTTTCTTCTTTCCAAATCCTAAATCCCCCATCAAACTTTGGTTCCAAACCCTAACCACCTCCTACACAAGCTCTGGCTACATTCTATGTCCCCAATGCCAGCTTCTACCACTTGGGTCTGGTCCATTGAGACTCTCCACCTTCATTTCCACTTGGCTGGTGGTGCACCCAATCCCAGCAGTTCTTCCTGTAGGTGGTGGGTTATAAAAATGGAGAAGCATCCACATTGCTTTTTTGGGCTGTGCCAGACTAGGCTCCATGGTTAACCCGGCCGCCACACGCTAGGTGATGGGCCTTTCTTCTGGATCTTGCCTGATGAGAGCTGTGGGCTTCCTCTGACCAGCGTAGTTTCACTTCTTCCTGGAGCTTTCATAGTATCTTCCTTAACCCCTCTTAGTCTGGCCTCTCGTCTGAGACCGATTTTCCATGGAAAACCATACCGGGAATCGGACGCTTTACATCCGATGGCACTCTTTTCCTTCGGGAAACAACTTTTCCAAATATGGTAATTCCCTGACCAGTGTGTCGACACTTATGAACGGGGGCACATTAAACGGCAGTACCTTCTTTGTGGGGGCGGTGAACGGCGTTACTGACACAAACGATCCACACACTGAGACGCCATTAGTGACCACCTGCCGCACCTCATCAGCCTCATCCAGGAAAATCACAGCAGCACCGTTCATCCGAGCAGCAGACTTAATGCTTCGGGGACCAACAACTTCAGCGACAGTCAAAGCACAGTCCTCCATGGTACAAGGGAAGTTAAATGATATCTTCATGCCATGCTTCCTGGTTAGCAAAGGAAACTCTGCGTCCACCCATGCTGCTGTCCAGGGAAATGCTGTTCAGCCGCAGCAAACAACCCCGGAAAATTCCCTAGGACCTCTAAAAAAAAACACTATTTACACATCTGACAATCCTAAACACAATGTTTGACCAACAATACTTGCTGAAAAAAAACTGAAAAAGCTGAAAAAAAACATTCATATCAGAGAGAGAGAGAGAGAGAGAGAGAGAGAGAGAGAGAAACACGTTTACTCTTGTCACGTTTACTCTTGTCACGTTTACTCTTGTCAGAGAAAGGGTGAGAGAAAGATTACTGTATTCCTGACAGTGTCTGGCTGCAGTGAGGTAGACAACCTTGGTGACTAGTGACTATGTTGCACTGTATTACTACAGCTCCACATCTATTAGAAAGCAGTGGTGTAGTGATACGACAGACTGTGAAAATACGGTAATATTGCTCTCAAAGACAGAAAAGCCAGAAAAGCAAAATACAGAAAAAACACATAGCTGTTGGAAGAATTTCAGCCTATTCCTCTGAACCCATGCCGTGCAAAACTGATCTGCCAAACAGATCTGTGTGACTCTTCATTCATTTTGTTCTTATTGTTGTGGAGTTCTCATGCTTGAGTCTCACAGTGGAATGAAAAAGGAAATGTTCACATTTTTCTACCGGAATAGATTCTGAGCTAAAAATGCCTATAAATGTATTATACATAAATAGATTGCATATACAAGACAGGTCGTTTTACATATCTATCTATAAGTACGGATTGCGGTCATCTGGCAATCGGAAGGTTACAGGTTCAATCCCTGGTCCGACAGAAAGCATGTCGAGGTGTCCTTGAGCAAGACATTGAACCCCTAACTGCTCCCCCAGCCCCATATGGTGGCAGCTTACAGCTCCTATACAATAGGATGGGTTAAAATGCAGAGAATTCCAAATTTCCCCTTGTAGGACCGATAAGGGAATCCATTACCATCCGTTATATTAAGGGCTCGTGGTAACTCAGGAGTAGACTGCTCGCTTCAGGAACTAACGAGCCAGAGGCTGTGGATTCAAAACCCACCACGGGGCTTCAGAAATGGCATCTGGATTCAATCCCTCACACCTGCCCTGAGATAGAATGGTGACCTGTCCAGGGTGTTCCCCCAACTTTTGCCCAGTGAGGACTGTGATAGACTCCAGTGTGACTCCACGACCCGACTTTGAATATGCGGTTGACGTTGGACTGACGGACATTACACACCATTTCCTGCAGGTATGAAGGAATAAGTTGGCCTTTTAATTCTGTTATGCTATTTAGCGGTAACACATTTGAACTGATTTATGAGCAGCATAAAATGCTTGGATTGTTTTTTCCTCTTGGATTTTGTTTGGTGGCACCTTGACTTCATTTTTACCAAGTGCATATTACGTTTTCGCACAATTACAGTCATTATGTCTACATTCAACAGATGAATTGTTCACACCTGTTTGCATAAGAAAAAAAAACCTTTACTTATTTAGGGCGGTGACTACCTGACACTGACTAATGATCATATCTTCTCTTTTACTGTGCATGAACACGTTGTCAGACGATCCCATGAGTGTGGACCTTCAACCAACTTCTATTGTCAGTTTTTGGTGGACACAGCAGTTCCTAATGCCAGGGACTTAATTATTTTAAAAACTGTCAAAGTGAAACCACCACCAAATCCTTGAGGCTTTGAAATAGGAGGAATTTACAAGATGTCAAGCTAGCCTGAATGTGCTAGCGCATAATTTGCCTTTACTTGGCTTTGATATTGCTGCTAGAAATACCAGTGTTACTCATGTCAGTTCTGTTAATAAAAGGCCTATATAATGAAAACATATAAATTATACATTGATGCGTATTTTCTACAATCTTGTTCTTATCACTTGCAAGTAAACAATTTGAGTCTAAAGTGAGCGGCACTTTTTGGAAGCTTGATTCATTTGTCATTGTCCACACATACAATGCAATTTGATGCCTGTATTTAACCCATCATATTGTAAAGGAGCATGGGCAGCTGTAGTGCACGAGAACCAACTCTAGTTCTTTGTCCTATTGCCTTGGTCAGGGAGACAGCCAGGTGTATTAACCCTAACAAACATGTATTTTTGGTGGGAGGAAACCGAGGCACCAGGAGGAAACTCAGACAGACACAGGGAGAACATGCAAACTCCATACGGAAAGGACCTGGCACGGGATTCTAATCCAGGACGTTATTGCCCAGGAGAAACAATGCTAACTGCTGCACCGCCATGCCGCCCTGTGCCGTGCTGTTTGAAAAGAACATGATGTGCTTTTGTTCATTTATCCCACCAGACAACTCAGAGACGTGAGACTAATTGTCAATTATCTTGTACAGAATAAATGATCTTCAGGGTCCTCTGACCAGCTATTCAGACGTATTCCTACCTGAATCCCAATCAGGATGCCCTTCTGAGGCAGCTTAAATCCTGTGGAGAGCATTGCCTTCAGAAAGGCTGAATAGATGTTTGGTCCAAAACAAGCTACCTGGAATAAAGCACACAGACATACAAATTATCTATGGTCGCATATATTTGGTGGTTAAAACATGAATGAATAAAAATGCCGCCATGAGCTACGAGAAAAGCTGATAACAGTTATTGGGAGTGTTTGTATCCAAGGTGCTCACTTCTCCGGTGGAAGCCATCTCACAGCGCAGCACCGGGTCGGCGTCCCTCAGCCGAGGCCATGAGAACATGGGAGCCTGGTGGAGGAGAGTGAAGAGTTGCTCATACTTCTCTGGAGCATTTCTTAAAAATATCTTTAAACAATCGATTATCTTACATTAATCTGAAGACATTCAGGTTCTTATTTTAAGTACATCATCGTCTTGCTTCACAAAAGAGGATTCTCCAATATTTTAAATCCTTTTTAACTGCCAAAGGGAGTTTGGCATCAATGGTGATTATTGGTTGCAGCTATTGAATTATAGCAAACAGGTTATTGCGGCATGGTGATGCAATATATTCCTAAACCTTTGCCATGTTAAATCTATAGGATTTTATGACCCATGAAATATAAGAGACGTTTCCCTGTGAGGACTGATTTCATAGCAAGGGTGCCACCTAAAGGTGAAACCAGATCTGTATTCCTTAAAAATGAACTGCCTGCAGCAGTAGGATGATTATTGGAATATGGAGAAGAAGAAAAAACAATAATAGCTCTGTTAAATGACACAGAAAGGATCAAACAACCTAGAATTAAAAAGTGTTTTTCCATCAATATTATGCATTAGAATTATTGTCTTTGTAGGCAATGCTTTGAATACAAACGACCTCATAGGTTCCATAAGGAAACAGGCCAATATTGTAGAAGGTGAGCGCCAGAGGGAGGGAAATGAAAGAGATCAATAAAAGATGCACGCTACAATTGTTTAATAGAATGAATAAAAGACACTAATTCAGAAGAAAGTTATTTTCTCTGGAGCACTTTTCTAGTCTAGCGACCACTCGAGGCGCTTTACAATGAATGCCTCACATTTACCGAGCCCCGCAGCGGGATATGAACCTGCGACGTCTGACTCCCTGGCGTGCGCTATACCACTGAGCCACTGCTGCTTTAATCTCGTTCACATGCATTTCTAAGTTGCCTGACTGCTATTAGTATGAGGTGACGGGGAGAAGAGTATGGAGGAAGCCAGGAAGGCAGAAAAGAGAGGAAGGATGAGCTTACTGCTGTGAGGGGAGCCATTCTTATCTCAGCAAGGAGAAGCCCACAGCTCTTATTACCTTGAGGAAGGATGGAGCAGGTGATAGTTGAGCCGGTTGACACAGTAGGTTGGCAGAGTTTGCATCCCCCACCCCCACGGGCACATTTCTAATGTTAGAAGGCTTTTAACTAAGACCTAAAAGTGATAGATGGGGGACGTGTACTCACACAAGTACTTGTCACAAAGTTGTTCAATGAGACATGGGGTAGAGGATAATTGAGAAAGATAGGAATACAGAAGGAAAGTCAGGAAACACGTTCAAGTAGACGGGTGTGAGACAGGAGCTAAAGAAACATCAGGAGAACGGCAGTGGAGAGAAAAACAAACAAACATACAAACAAAAGACGCAATGACCTTTCTTTGAGGGTCAAACTTCACAACCAAGATAATCCGTAATGCCCAGGAGGAGATTATTCACAAAAACCAAAGCTATCTGAGCAATGCCATCTGCCATTAGGATGCTGAGGAAGTGGCTTCCTGATGAAATGCATAACCTTAAAATGAAGAAAGCTGCAAAGAGAGCAAGTCACAAAGCTGCCACCCATGATGATCAGAGGTCAAAGCTATTGTAGATCTCCGTCTGGCTCCCTCCCTTACCTTGATGCCGACGTAGTTGACTGGAATAAAGGGGTTCTCCAATGAGGGCAGGTTGACCTCATCGAGAGGCTCTCCTACCATCACCTTGGTGGCCACATTAATGAAGTCAACCCCAATGGTTTTGGACACAAAAGGGAACGATCGTGATGCCCGGAGATTACATTCTATCACCTGAAAATGAAAAACATTTTTCTCACTGCAAGGAAACATAAAAGTACAGCCACGTGTGTATTCAAATTGGAATGTGAGTTTTCAGACATATTTCAGTGACTGAAATAAATTCATTATTCATGGTTAATTGGGGATAAACACTGGATGCAGATCATTACAGGACGTGCAAATTACATGCGAAACATGAACTTATACAAGCATGGGGACTCATACACACACAGTCACATACATATATATATTCACATCTGTAAACACACAAAAAAAACACATTTATCAGGGAGCCTGTACAGTTATGTAATTAATTTAGAATCCATGAATTCATTTTTCTGTTTAACGGTGAATTGATCTGTCACAACTGGTGAAAATAATAATCATTTATTCACCAGGGGCTTTAACTTACCATGACATCATTGCCTTTAACCAGGAATTGAGTATTAAAGGGTCCCGAAATCTCAAATGTTTGTGCAATTTTGCGAGTGGCAGCTTTCACCTGAGGAAGAACAAAAAATACCCGCAGAATATGAGACCACTAACAGTTTAACAGTTTAAACCACGATATGTCTGCATATGCAGAAAAGAGACTTGAGGGCATAAACCATAGTCTATGTAATGATCAACTGATATAGATTGGTTTTGTGAAGGTTGTGGAGTTGAGAGAATAGTCAGTTTCTGCATGGTGGTAGCAAAACTGACCTTCTCCAAGGCCCCTTGGCTGATGGTCTGGGTAGGCAGCATTAGAGTGGCATCTCCTGAGTGAACACCAGCATCTTCCACATGCTCCGTTATGGCATGGACCAGAACCTGGTACACAGATTGGATGTGATGTTACACATTACACTTGATTCACAATGCTTTAAAATCATAGACTGCACTAGGAAGGACTGACATCTATGCCTTATTACAAGTCACATTCTTGTATTTATTTTATTATATGTGCCTCAGTGTGCTATTGTGCTATGTTGTCTGTTTGTTTGATGAAATGAACAAAACTCATAATAAAGAAATGTTTCCCAAAAAAAAAGGAAGGACGGACATTATGAAACTAAAGGATATCATATTATGCATGTGATCCACTCAACTAGAGCTTATCAGTTTTCAACATCGTATCTCATAAGTCCAACATGTTTCAGACTGATGTGCTTCACTACGTCTGATCAGAAGGAACACGATGCTTCACAGCAACAGGTAGCTTTCTGTATGCGTCAGGCTCAGCCCAGCGGAGCATGTGTTCAGGACAGGGGCAGTTAAATGAAGGACAGAAATGGACAGAATGGCACATGAACAGACAAAATAACCCTTAAGAAAGAATCTGCTCTTCCAGAGAGAAAGTTTGCCCAGTGACAGAGTCTATCATTGTTTATTGACAGGAGGATGGTAATTATGTTTCACTGAGCTGCATGTAGGTGCCTTCATTAGAAAGCAACAGTGAGGAAGCAGACAGGGAATGGGACAGAGGGGGAGAGAGGGATGGGGGGGGTATGACGTACAAAAAAAAAGGTCACCAGCTGGAATCGAACTGGAGACGGTTGCGACCATGTGGCCTTGGGGTAAGCAGAGTAACCATCCAGCAACAGAGGCACTCTGCATGTTTATTTTGAATTAGCTGCTATGTCATTACCTCATTTAAACTGCTGCTAACCACCGCATTGATTAGCACTTTTCTGATTGAGTCTGTAATTAATATGTATTATATTTCTGACTACCGTGCTCTAGCACCTCACACACACACACACACACACACGCACACACACGCACACACACACACACACACGGTGCCTAGCCAGGAATAATGAGACCCACTTGGCATTCAATCAGTGGACAGTTCGTTAATGTGATATTAAAGAGCAGGGAGAGACAATGCTAATGAAACGTGAAAGGAGAGAAAGCCTACCCTACAAGTTCATACGGGCATCCTTGAGATGACCTTCGTGGCTGAAAGTCCCTCACTATAACAGTAAGAACCAGAAGGGATGAAAAGTAACAGGGGAAAAGTTTCACACCGTCATTAAAGACACTACAGGAGAAGAGCAAGTTTGGATAGTATCCGAATGTGGAGTTTCACAACACACGCCACTGTACACGCTTTGGTCCTGATCCCTTGGCTATACAACAAAGTTCATGTGAAATATTGAAATCATATACAAAGACCTTAGATTGATATGAGGAGACGTGTCTATCTCCATGTACAAGTGAAATCGTGTCATTTACATGCCATCAACTTAATGCCTTAAACTGAACACTACCAGTAAACCAGGGTATTGACTTGTGTATAAATCTAAATAGAATAAGGACGAATGACAGGTGAAGTGGAAACTGAATTTAGAAGACCTTTTATAGATGATGGCTTGATAGGCTGAAAGGAAGAGCTGACAAGTTTTTCATTAAAAGGAAGAAAATACCTACTGCAGCATACAAATCTAACACAAACCAATACATTCTTATATTGCTAAGACAAATCCTCGAAGGAGGTAGTTTAGTAAACCAAGGTATAGAAGAAGGATACACGAGGAATCTCTTCAGGACATATGAGGAAGAATGAATACGGAATGAATGAATACATTCTACTTTATTACTTAAATCTATTGAAGAACAACCCACCCTTAATAATAACTGGCAGGAGTGCATTAGTAAAAATGCATCTTCTACCAAAAGTAAACATTTTCTCAGTTCAACAATCAGCTGGTTCAGTGCTCTGGGCTCAATAACCTTTTGCACTTCTGCTAGAAGTGAAAAAAAGAAGAATTAAACTGAAAGCACTAAAGAAAACAAAGACCGTGGCGGTCAAATAGCCCCAAACTTCTGGCACTGCTATCTGGCTAACCATCTCCAATTTATTACTAACTGAATGGCTGCAGCCAAAGGAACAATTAAATCACACTTAGCTGGAAATAGAGCAAACAGATCTCCCATTTTCAATCAGGTTTTAGGCCCTGTCATTCCACGGAAACTGCCTAACTAGAGTGGTCCATGATTTTCTATTAGCTATTGACTTCGACTCCACCTGAGTGCTTCTTCTATTGAACCTCAGTACAGCCTGTGACAATGTTAATCACTATAAATTTACAGGCAGAATAAAGTTTAATGCTGGTGTCTCTAGCTTAGGTCTCTCTTGGCTTATACCCTACCTGTCTGGAAGAACACATTGTGTCTGTTATAATAAATTACATCAAAATTCTCTAACATTAAATATGGTGTACCTCAGGGCTTGGTTCTTGTCCCTCCATTCTCTTTATATTTCACCTTTTGGCCAAATTATATGCAGTCGTGAAATACTTTTCCATTGCTATGCAGATGATACACAGCTGCATATGCCTTAAAGGCTGAACCTCATACTCAAATGACTAATCTGGAGGCCTAGTTGGTTGTTGGGAAAAACCGGATATCACCAAGACTGCCTGTTTTCATTTACATAAAATAGCAAAAATTCAGTCTTGCCTATCTATGGCTGATGCAGAGAATTTTATGTATCCATACTTGATTTCCGTCAAACACGCCCATGGCTAAGCAAAAATTTGGCTTGCTATTCCCTTAGCATGCACTAAGATATTCCCTTAGCCCATTTCTTAGTGTAAATGCATCAGACGAAACATACACACATTCTTAAGTGGCATAGTGTATACTTTTTTAAATTTAATCTCTATTATACTTATCTACAGATAAGTACACTCAAATTCAAAGGGAAAAAAATGGTTGTGTGTGAATAGGATACATTTTAAAAAGCTCATTGGTAGAGCATGGGCTTCGGGAACTGACAAACCAGAGACTGCGGGTTTGAACTCACTACAGGGTGTTAGGTAGGCCATCGGGCCTTAATGCTTCAAGTTCCATCTAAGTCAGAGTCCACCCCCACATCATTGAGATGAATCAAGACATGAAAATGACATGAAACGGGGCTTGCATTAAGCAAAAATAAAATTAAAATAATAAAATTCAAAAAAATGAATTCCCTCATCACTCCTGCAAGGGGAAATTTGTAATTCTCTGCATTTGAACCTATCCTACTTTATAGGAGCAGTGAGCTGCCACCATATGGCGCTTGGGGATCGAGTGGTTAGAGGTTCATTGTCTTGCTCAAAGACACCTCGACATCTTTTCTCCAGGACCAGAGATCGAACCTGCAACCTTCTGGTTGCCATACGACCGCTCTACCCACTGAGCTATGCCGCCCCTAAATACATGATGAATTCATTGTTAAAGAAGAGATTAAATATTTGAGAGTCATAATTATGTAATTTTGGGATGTGAAGTGATCATGCTCAAGGTTGAAGTGTTGTTGGTAAGCACCATTTGATGACTGCTGAGATAGCCAAGAGATCTACCCAGGTGAAATGGATTTTGAGTGACAAAACCAATATTTTGAAAAATTATATGGAACTTCAGGTTACAAGCGGACAATGCCTTCGACAAAGTTTGCTTACGTTCGTTTTTAACTGAGAAAATGTACAATGCAAATGATTGCAATAAAAGATGTGCACTGTCATGTCAATTCACCAAGAGCCCATTTTGGAAGAAGGCTGCCATGTCAGAGTGCAACCCCTCCCAATAACCAGGTTCAAAGCATTTAACCGGAGACAAGTAAGCCAGTGTTAAAAAAAAGCTGGTAAAGATAGTTTCAGTAGATAATTAGTCAAATCGTGCTGACGTGATTTCAGTCTACCCGTCATGTCCCTGACTGGAAGCACAAATCTTTGTAAAACTGTTAGTAGGTCTTGCTGTGGTACTGTAGTAGCTTTAATGAGACTAGACTGGTTTTAGGGACTGGGTAGGAAGAAACATGATGGAAATACCTCACCTTACCACCCTTGGCCACAGCATCCACCTCTACCTCCCTGGCACCACAGATGAACTTGGTGATGACTACTGGATGTTCCTGGCAGAGAAAGGGAAGGGCAGGGCTTGTTAACGGGCTCGGTCAGACAACTAAGGATCAGGACATGTGTACTGTGTGTGTATATGTATATCTTTAGAGACTACCAAGGACATCACTTTTAAGTTATTTATAATGTCATTAGTAGGTAGCCTGTGGCCATGAAGCAGTTTATCAACAAGTCCAAAGAACACCATGAGCCACAAAAGAAGATGGCTAGTGATAGTTTTCAGCCCTTTGACGGCAGGCAGAGCTTGTGGAGGGAAATACATACATACAATACTCAAGTTAAGTTACAGAGCTATGTAGAGGCATTTGGGGAGAGCTCTAATAAATGTGTTTGGCAAAGTCTCACTACCCAAGTAAGGACAATGTTTAACTCACCTGAGACACTTGAGTGGCCTCTTCCAAGAAGCGTTTCATCTCTTCCTCTCCGTATGCCACGTTCATTGCGGAGCCACTGGAGAGACATCAAGGAAGAGGCAAAATGAAGCAAATCCAAGAAATCTTAAAAACTCAAGAGATACAGCATGTGTCACAAAAAGTTGCATCAGTTCATCCGGTCACCACATTTATTAGGAGAGACGTTTCATCACTCATCTGAATGACTTCAGTCTAAACTGACCGCAGGGATTCTCCAACCATATAAATAATTAGTTGCATAGCAACCAAAACCAATTAGATTCATGTATAAATAGGCCACTGGGGTTTCCTCAGGGCAGTTTAGCTCAAGCGGTAGAGTGGGTCATCTAGAAATCGGAATGTCGCTAGTTCAATCCCTGGCTCCTTCAAAACATGTGTTGAAGTGTCCTTTAGGAAGACACTGAGCCCCTAAATGCTCCCCTAACTTCTGCTATACAATAGAATGGGGGGTATTTCATTGAGAGAACACAATGATGACATAAAGTGGCTTTCCTTTCCTCTCAAGTCCTGCCAATCCTCCAAGCATCCAATGGTGTAAATCTAGACTGTTCCCTTTGTGTCAGGGGACCAATTTAGGCTGGAACAACTTCTGGTGCAGGGGTTTGAAAGCAACTCACACGTAGTGTTTGAAAAATATATCGCTCAGCTGTTCTGACCCTCCTGCCGCGTACGGAACCACCACCGGTTTACACTTAGGCAGTGGTCATCTTGCTCCTGTATTTGATTGGCTGGTGTACTGTTGGGGCAGCTTCCTGGCTTGGACAAACACTCAGTTAGTATAACCATATTGAGCCAGGGCCTGTTAAATCTGGGATTTATCCCATTAATTGGCTACTGCGTCGGTGGGGATGTTGTAAGCTCAATGGTACAGCATCCTGATGATATAATCAAGTCAATTTCATTTGTATAGCCCATGATCACAATTTTTTTTTTAAATCCATAGTGTGCTTTAGCATCATTGGTTTGTGGCCTTCAGCACTCACTGAATTGGTTAGCAGCCAAATGTGAAGCAGCTGGGATGAGGATCAGCACTTCTAAGTCGGGGGCCATGGTTCTCAGCAGGAAAACCGTGGATCCCCACTCAGAGTAGGAGATAACTCCTTACCCCAAGTGAAGGAGTTTAAGTATCTCAGGGACTTGTTCTCAAGAAGGGGATGATGGAGTGGGAGATGGACTGGAGAATTGGAGTTGCTGCTGCGGTATTGCGCTGGCTTTACCGAACAGTTGTGAGGAAAAGAAAGATGACCTAGAAGGTAAAGCTCTTGATCTACCAGCCTTTGTTCCTATTCACACCTAAGGTCATGAAGGTTGGGTCATAACTGAAAGAATGATATCGCGGATGCAAGTGGACGACATGTTTTCTCAGGAGGTTGGCTGGCATCTCCCTTTGGGAAAGAGTGAGAAGTTCAGTCATAGATAGGAACCAGTTGAGGTGCTTTAGGTATCTCGTAAGGATGCCATCTGGTCACTTCCAGGCATCTCCAGCTGGGAGGAGTTCACGGTGTAAATCCTCAAGGTATATCTCAAGGCTGGCAGGGGAATTCCTCGGGATCTCCTGGTCAGAGCTGGTTGAAGTGGCCAGTGAAAGGGAAGTTTGGGGTCCCCTACTGGGACTTCTACCTCTGCGACCCAGCTTCAGATAATTGGTTAACAATGGATGTATGGCTGGATGGATGGAGTGATTCAATTTAAAATAGTTCACCGCACACATTTAACTTAAGTTAGGTTAGCCTAGATCTATAGTAATATTGATCCCACTGTTAGAAGTAATATTTGGGTTGTAGATGCCTTTTTCCTCTTCTTCAGTTTCATACATACTTGGGCTCATTTTCATTGAAAAATGGTGTGGGGGCGTGGTTAAGCATTGGAGGTGTGGCTAAGTAGTCTTTACAAGAGGGCATGGCTGCGTGTCTCATAGAATTAGCCTCCCTCTTCATCTGAGGAACAAATATGGCAAATCAGCGTTTTCTCACCAACCTCTCCTATTAGACCTGTAATCATGTGATCATTATTCATGTGCTTAAAAACTTATTACAAATGAAAACATTTCGGAAGACATATGTTAGTATAGCTAAGTACATAGAGCGTTCGTCTGGCAATCGGAGGGTAGCAGGTTTGATCCCCGATCCTGCAGATAGCATGTAGAGGTGTCCTTGAGCAAGACACTGAATCCCTAACTGCTCCCCGGGCGCCACATGGTGGCTGCTCACTGCTCCTATACACTAGGATGGGTTAAATGCAGAAAATTGTAAATTTCCCCATGTGGGACTGATAAGAGAATCTAAAATGAAACAAAAATCATTTGCATTCCCAATCTTCTTATTCAAATGGAAAAATTTAGAGCAATTTCCTGCCAAAATGAAATAAAGTTTGATATAATTGATGATGTTCAACTTTGTTATTAACAATTATGTTTTCCCAAATCCAAGTAGCTTCAAAGATTCTGAGATTTTAGTTTCATTTAGGGCATGGACCCACATGTCTTTCCAGTCAATAACCAGACATCTGTCCTGAAGAACACTAGTCTAGAGGATGAAGCCTGCTCCTCTAATACAGCATGGATGACTGGGTGCATTGTGTGCATGTGGTTAATTGTACTGTTGTGAAATCCATTGTACAAAGCTAAAGGGCAAGTGTGTGTGTGTGTGTGTGAGTGTGTGTGTGTGTGTGTGTGTGTGTATGTGTGTGTGTGTGTGTGTGTGTCCACTTGTACGAGCATGTGTGGACAT
>OMLC01056242.1:0-14253 GCA_900302585.1 Regalecus glesne
TTCGTCACTCACCGGTGACTTCTTCAGTCTGAGCTGAATGCAAGCATATCCACCCTTATAATGGAATACTTGCTAAGAGTGTGTTTGTGTGTGTGTGTGTGTGTGTGTGAGAGAGAGAGAGAGAGAGAGAGAGAGAGAGAGAGAGAGAGAGAGAGAGAGAGAGCATGTGTGCTCACAAGTGGATCTGCATATGTTCTGCAGAAACATAATTTTCTTCTATCCTCCTAGTTAGAACAAGGGAAATGCAGGACAATTGTTTCTAAATGAGACTTTCAACAGGCTGTAATGTTGGCCTCTGTCGAGATCTGACTCATTAACTTCTGGGCCTTGTAAAAGGTCGTTTTCAAATTTTATAAAAGGTGTGTTTCCTTTTTGGTATGATCCCCTATTTATCAGAAAGGGTCAAAAGTCACAAGACTCAAATTCCATCTCCTGGGAGGACCTCACTGCACACTCCTGCTGTTATTGGACATTATAACCATGTGGCCTTTACATTGACACTAACTGGTAAAGACTGCCTTTGAAATCTCACCAGCAGATCACCAAATTCTACATTTTGTGCACATCTTCTGACACCCGGTTGCAAAGCGCTGTAAGTCAATGAAGTAAGGCAGAAGTTGAGAGGCTTAGTTTGTGCCATATAGACTGGTGCACGGTCCAAATAGCTTTGCATAGAAAATAAGTCAGCTTACTTGCTTCTTAAGAGACTGTCATCCTATAAATCTTGTACGAATACAGTTTGAATTACATGGAGGAAATGTATATAACCTTTTAAAACCTCTCTCATGGCAGGGCGATTCAGGTGGCCCTCTGGTGGACAAGCAGAATGAAACCCACTACCTCGCCGGTGTCGTGAGCTGGGGTGATGGTTGCGGCAAGAAGTACAGTCCCGGTGTCTACACCAATGGACTATGTACAGATGAAATAAGAGGTAAAAAAAAGTATAAATGTTACAAATGTATAACCTGTTAAAACTTAAATTACAGTAGACCAAAGAATAGCAAAGACCTTCCTTACTATTTTCCCCTTTAAAGAATATAAATCTGGAGTCTCACACTGCATGTCTTTGAGTCAAGATGGCCACTTAAGACATGAAATATTCTCCCGGGGAGTTTACTGATCATGTGTTTTATTTACATATTTCCAAATTCCAGCATAATTATGTTATCTGTTGTTTTATTGGCTTATTTTTTTTACCACACTGATGGTGGTGGATGGTTGCATTTGGTTTAACTCAACTGGTAATAGTAAGAACACTTGTGTAGCGTTGGCGTCACATCAACTATGCCACTGGACCAGTTCTAGGTCCTGAGGAGTGGGAGCAAGATAATAGTTACACCAGAGACTGTAGCTTTATATAACGAGGCCGGCAATTTACTAAACAAAATATAAAAGTATAGGAAAAAAAATACTTCAAATACAACGATCAAATCAAAATGAATCACAATCCTACACATTGACAATTTTCCATTATTTATTGAACACAAATATCACCTGTCATTTTGTTGATCTTAAAACAGCTTATGACATAAAACAGAGAGAAAACCACGTACAATGCATTAAGGGACATAAAAGCACACACTGAGAAAAGACAAAACGTCTTTGTTCTGGTCTCAGCCCAGTTGTAAACATAAAGCTAAGCAGATTGATGGTGGTCAACCATGGTGCGAGCTCCAGCCGTCATTTATGATAGCAGCTGTGAAACCTCAGGCAAACTGTAAGAGCCTTGCTCTTCCTTGACAGCACAGTTACTATGCTACGAATGTATGCACAAGCTTCTTGTGCCGTTTCATGCTGTAGAGCTGCGGAAAGGCTTTGCCACATATGGAGCAAACATGTGGTTTCTCTCCTGAGTGCACGTGCATGTGTGTATTCAGTAAATAGGCTCTCACGAAACCCTTCTCACAGACTTTGCACTTGAACGGCCGTTCTGAGGTGTGATGTTGCATGATGTGCCTTTTCACTTCTGTAGTTGACCTGAAGTGCTTGTCACATTCAGGCACTTTGCATTTGAAAGGTTTCTCTCCTGTGTGGATCAGTTTATGTCTGCCCATCGCTGATGAGGAGAACAGCTTCCCGCAGTACAGGCATGGGTGAAAGAACAACTCGTGCAAGTGTTTGGTTTTCTCGTGTTTCTTCAGGGCTCCCTTCTCCTTGAAAGACTTCTCACACTGGGTGCAAGAAAACCGCCTCTCATTGTGGGACTGGCTGTGGACGAAGTTCAAGTGGCGCCTCAGGTTGGAGCGGGAGGAGAACGCCTTGCCGCAGTCGGCGCAGAGGAACGGTTTTTCTCGTGTGTGCACCCTCAGATGAGAAACCAGATCCGTGTCGTGTTTGAATCTCTGAGAACAGTGCCAGCACTGGAATGGCAGCTGACCCGTATGCCTCCACTCGTGCCAGATGAAATAGCGGAGCTTGGTGAAACTCTTTGAACAGTGGTTGCACTTGTATGGTCTGCTGAGTTTGTGTATGTTTTCATAGTGCCTTGCCAGGGGCTTGTAAAGACGAAAGCTCTCCTCACACAGGGTACATTCAAACAGGGTGTGAGAAGCCTTATGCCTCTCTAATGTTTCCGAATCCCGTAACACCTTCCTGCAAACCTCGCAGTAGAGCTGATTATGGGTCCGTTTGTGCTCATCCAGGGATAGTTTGTACCTGAACGCTTTTTCACATTCATCGCATTTGAAAAGACTCTGAGCCGCCCCTGCCTCCCCTGGATCCACCTGCTGCTGGTCGTAACACGTTCTTCTTAAATGCAGCTTCAGGGACGACAAGATGGTGAACTTTGTGTCACATCGGGGACAAGTGTACTCACCATCCGGAAAGTGGACTTTCATATGGTCCATTATGTCGCCCTTCACGTGCTCCTTGCAAATGCAGCATCGGCCTCTCTGTGTTGTGTGGGGTTTTCTTGCATGTTTGGCTTTGGGATTGCATTGCACTTCAATGGCCGATGCGTCGTTATCACTGAGCCCCATGTCAGAAGGCTCCTCATCTGAACTGTTGGAGGAGGACTCTTCCTCACTGAGCTCTGCAGGAGTGATGTAAGAAGGGTCCTTGTATGATCTGACTGAGTCCTCATCATCAGACGGCAGAAGAGGAGGCTCACTCACTGGTTTAGCTTTAATGCCTGATGGAATAGACTTGCCCGATGGGGATGTTTTAGTTATGATGCTCGACTTCAATGGGGACAGGACTTTACAGGCAGGATTCTTTTTACGGATTCCTCTTTTCTCTTGCATCAGGATCATTTTCATCTTCAGGCCCCTGTTATGCCTCACAGGTCTGGACTGCAAAGACCTCGTCTCAAGTCTCTCAAGCAGGACTCTGCAATCTTTCTTAAAACAACACTTGTCCTCAACATTATTAGGAAGAATACCTTCATCTTCTTCATTGTTTGTAATTTCTACAGCCAAAGGGTTCAATGTTCCCACATCAGGGCTTTTGTCTTTAAGCGCTCCACTATTAACCACAGCTGTCTCTGTTTTGATCTGTCTTGTACGTGCTACAGCTGCCGATTCATTCTCCATTTCTGGCGTGAATGAAAACATCTCATGCAAGGCACAAACTTCTGATCGCTCCTTTTCCGAGCCCATCATTGTCTTATCCAAAGAAGAGATATTGAGAGCTGACATAATGCAGGTGGCATCGAAGGAGCAATCTGAACATGTTTGAAAAAAAGGGGGGGAGGGTAAAAACATAGAAAAATACTTAATTTCTCATTGAGTCAAGATTGATTATTAATTAATGATTAATTGATGGTGATTGATTATCTTTAAAGGCTTACCGTTATCATCCAATTGACTGAGTTCTTTTTGATACTGCAGCAGAGTTTTTAACTCCTGACAGTGAGACATGGAGTCCATGCACTCTGTGAGAACATAGGTAACTTCACCAAGCATGGAGGCTACCTGAAGGAAGGATACAAAAAAAATGAACTAGATAAGATAAGAGATCACTTTATTATACCCACAGGGGAGATTTGCGGTGTTACAGCATCAAAGTGGAAAGCAAAAATAAGAGGTATAAAATCTATAGAGAGATAAAAAATAACAATACAAAAAATGAGAAATTTTAGAAAATATGAACAGTATATACAGTGAAAACAGAAAAAAACAGACCCAGCAGTTCACTGAATGGTATGAAATCAACTTGTTAGTTTTGATGTGTAGTTAGTCTATTGAGGAAGCGGTGCTAGTTGTAGAGTCTGACAGCTGCGGGAGCTCGACTTTAAGGCTAAAGAATGCAGCTCCTTTATATGCAACATCAGACTCATGGGTCAACTAAATATTTATCAGGGAAAATTGAATGTCTTTCTGAAGTTTTATGTGTATTTTGCCAACCTGTTGGAGAGTCGGAAGAGGAAAGAGCTTTTCCAGTCTGGTAAGAAACTGCCACATCAGGGTATGTAGTGCCTCATCATACGTGGAGCCAAATTCTTTAGGAAAAACATTCTGATGGACAGGAAACACCTTATACTGTTTAACAAAAAACTCAATAATGTAGAATTAAAAGAACAAGGAAAGTGCAACCATTCATTCACTGTGCAACCTGAAAAATAGCAAAACATAATGACAGGTGTCAAAAAGAAAAACACAAACTCTAATTCATCTCCAGAAACCAGTAAAGGCCATGTCAACAACTACGATCCTGCAATCTTAATGCATGAACAACAATGACTCCATCCCCTCTTTCCAAGTTGGTACCTTTTACACAGAATAGCAATGCAGCGAAATGGCCTGACATTGGTACCTTGGAAAAGCTGTGTAAAAAAGCCATGGAGTGAGCACCGTCCTAGATCTGTCTTATCAGATCCAGGAGGCAAAACAACACAGAAAAAAGGAATAATCAAACTTTTACTGAGCCACAAATTAGGAGCTAGGACAGAAGGTGTTATGGTAATCTTTGTCCACAAGTAGCAGAACCCAAGCAGTCCCCCTCTCCTCCAAACAAAGTTATAATAATGGAATTTAAGGTACCTAATTCAGATTTTTCTGAAAACTTTTAAGTGTGAGATTGAAGTTATCTAATGCAGTTTGGAGCACTGATTTGGTAAGTAACACGTAGGGGCAGCATAGCCTAGTGGGTAGAACAATTGTCTGGCAATCAGAAGGTCGGAGGTTCAATCCCCTGGGCTTGCAAGAATCTCTGTTGAGGTGTCCTTGAGCAAGACACTGAACCCCTAACTGCTCCCCGAGCGTCATATGGTGGCAGCTCACTGCTCCTATACAATTGGATGGGTTAAAACGCAGAGGATTCCAAATTTCCTGTTGTGAGACTGATAAGGGAATCCATTTATTCATTAATGAGAATTACTAAGAACAAGAGCACATGGAAGATGTGACAGAGACACTGACCTGGAAAAAATGTTCTCTCTCCTCTGAACTTTTCACCAGAATATGAACAAGACCAGTGAAATTTGAAGTGGGCAGTTCCATATTTACAGCAGTGGCCTGCAAATAATTGCATTGAATATGAACCTTTCTACTGAAATAAAAACCAAGACACTATGATCGCTCCTATGTATATGACTATGTTAAATAGGCACAAACTGTTTCCGCCAAACAATTCATTTTTACCATGGTAACTTAAAATTGCACTCACCTCTGATGCCCATGCTGCTGTGAGGGTCTTCATTCTTTCTAAATGTGGCTGAATAACTTGAAGGTCAGCAGTTCTTTCAAATCGACATAACTCCAAGATTAACTGAAGTCAGGGCACAACAGTGTCAAGACGGTGTAAGAACATGTACCTCTTATAAATGTTGAAAATACTTTATATGGTACATTGATTTATGCTTATAGAGCACTTTATCCCCATCTAAATTTATGTCCAGTTCCAAAATGTGGGGACTAATCATGACACCTAAAACAGACTGCTTATGTTATTGGTCAGTTTTTTCCCAACCATGCTTTTCAGTCTCAGCACTACCAGTTGTCATGCCAATTGACTTGTTAAGATAATGGTAAAAAAAACAAGATTTCCTTGTAGTTGTTTCCTGTAGCAAAAATTACATGTCATAAGTAAAACACTAATGTCCTTACCCTTGCCCTGAGGCCAAACATTAGTTGAACTCTCGGTCTAATTGGAAGCAGGTCAGGGACAAGTTCTGTGATCATGGAGACAAACTCCTCAAGCATCCCATAATCAAGCACAACTCTCTGCTTCACAGTCTGCCAGATTGCTGCAGAAAGCACTCGAAGAGGTGGGGCGAACAGTCGTAGACAAGAGAGAGGAAGAGGTGGACCTGAAAGAAAATAGACAAAGCATTAATAGCAATATCTTGAATTCGCAAATGGGGAATGGGAAAATTAAAGCGAAACATCATGGAGGCTTCAATAGTCACTATAGCATTGTCGTAAATGCTGTCTAAACATACGTAAGGAAAAGAACAGAGGGATATAGTACTGGGTGATTTAGAAAACATTTATACATCATAACAGCCATGGGCAATTTTACTTAATATCATTATATCTGCTTATGAAAAAATAGCATATTTAAGAATCCAACTATATTTCATCACATTGAACTGTTTGGTAATGTCAATTATATTATCAAGCCAAAACTGGCTTTGGCATTGTATCCTTCAAATATGTTAGACCTTATTTTGAGAACGTTTTAGGTTGTTGATTTATATTATTTATTTAACGTGTCAAATTGTCTGTAGATTCAAGATGTCAACTGTATGAGGTTTCTTTCGATAAACGCTGTCTAAAACGAAACGGGGCAACACGCTTTGAGTAAGTGGGGATTCGTGATATTGTAGTTATGGTCAAGTCTACATTCTGCTTTTAAACACATAGGACTCAGTAGCATGTATACGTTCGACAACTCACCAGAAAGCAATTGTCTTCCCTTGTACACAGAAGTACAATTGACTGTAGTGTATTCAAGTGCAAATGTACCCCTAAAACCCCAATAATGTCAACAGGGCAAGATAAGAATTAGATCACAAATGTCTTAGCTTATATATTTGGCTTATCTGTTACCCACCATTTGTTGTAGAAATATGCTCCTCCATCACGGGTGTCCAGTCCTATAAGCTACACTAACGATCATAACTGTTTTTCCCAGAATAAATAAACCATCAAAACCTGATTTCATAAACAAGTTTACACGAGGTCCCCCCTTATGTTCAACTGGACCATAATCCGGGCTGCTCTGGTCAATAGTTCCGACATATATCTAGCTGTTGGCAGTTGAGTTATGATGAATTCTACGCTATTCATAAATACATGTGTAAAATTGCATTACTTATTGGATTTTAATTGATCGTTTACGATGACTTGGAAAAGCACTTGTACCAAGGAACTGATGATCGTCATTCAAGCCGAGAGAATTTCAGAGACGCACTATCCAGGAAGTTTGTAGGCGGGCATTAAAATTGGAGGTGAATGATTGGTTGGGTCTAAAAAAAGACTGGATCGAACAACTGTTGTTTTACTTTGTGAAGCCAATGAAAACTCACGGCGGCCATCTTTGCGTGACCACCTTGCTGTGCGACCACTATGGTACCGAGTAGTCTAAAAGGAAGCCCACGCTGCTCGTACACCTGGACAGGTTCACAGCTGAATGTTAGTATGTCTTAGATTCATATAAGTCTACCGTTAATTTCACTGAATAAGTTCCCAACAAGTTGATGGAGATATTTTTGCTTCAAAGTGAGAAAGAAACGAAATAGCTCGTTTGTTGGCCTAAACTTAGACAAACGACAACTGTCATACCGGATACCATTACTTACCTACCAGCTAAGCTATTGCGTGATTATGTTCATTATCTTTCACCCCTAAAAAATAGATTTATTAGTTTTCTCAACCAACAATGAGTTGTTGTTAATATACATGATACACTTTAACTTCAAGGGGGTAGTCTGTTAGAGATAAGTGTCCGAGTGTGCTAATGAGCAATACACCATCCCCTCAATTGCTCAACGCTGTGAAGGACTCGCAACATGTCCAGGGCATCTTGATGCATGCTCAATAAACCAGGTCACTCCTACAGGTGACATGTTCTGTCTGAGCTGACTGCACCCATGCCCAACCTTATAAACAACACAGTTACATGTCAACCAAAACAAAGGATGGTTTCATATTCAAGTTGGTCATTGACTTCACATCCAGTGGTATTTGGTACTATTCACAGAGGAATGGGGAATCCGCATTGTGAGATGATGACAAATGTACTCTCAGATTCCTCCTCTTTATTCATGGATGGTTGTTCCCTTTTAACATAAATGGCCTCTTGAATAACCTCGTCTTTGAATGAGCGGCCACTAGCCTGTAGATCGGTGTAGTATAGAGAGTCCTGGCCTTCTGTCCATGCTGGCTCTTCAGTGTAGTGCTATCCTCTTGGCCAGCGTGTTTGGTTTCCCCAGTGTACAAGTCACTGCAGTCATCCCAGTAACACTTATCAGCATACCTTATATTGCTATGTCATGTAGTTTGGAGACAGCAGCACTGATTAAAAAGACAGGAGGTGATTTGCATTGGGAATGATGAAGAAGGACAGGATTAGGAATACGTATATTAGAGGGAGAACTCAATATGGACAGTTCGGAGGCAAAACAAGAGAAGCAAGATTGAGATGGCTTGGACATGTGTGGAAGAGAGATGCCGAATTTGGAGCTTCTAGACAAGAGGAAGACCAAAGATGAGCATTATAGATGTGGTGAGGGATGACGTACGGGTGGCTGGTGTGACAGAGGAAGATATAGTGGACAGTAAGAGATGGAGATGATGGTCTGCTTTGGTGACCCCTAACAGGAGCAGCTGAAAGTAGATGTCGTAGATGATTATCAGAGCAAGACACTGAACCCCAAACTGCTTCCTGGGCAATAGTGGTGCCCACTGCTCCTGTACAATAGGATGGGTTAAACAGCAAACAGTTTTCATTGTAAGACTACAATGACTGTATGATATTGTCTTTGTTTTAACGGCTTTAGAGTTAAGTGTATTGTTTTGTGTCTTATTTCATCTGTACAGTGTCTGTTTACTTATTCATTCATCTGCTGTCTGTCCTGTGCCTGCCCAGTCTACAGCTGAAAGCTAGACGTTTCTGTAAATGTGGCAGTTCAGTCAGCATGACTATCAGAGTCCCTGTGAAACTAAACTGATTAAGACCAGGGTTCGAATTACACAGTGGTTTACGGGGAGAGCTATTTTACAGTGTGAAACAGCGCCCTCCCGTGGCCACATCCGGAATTTGTGCAATTCTATTAATTAATTGACAAATGTTTTTTGGGAAAAAATAACATTAATGAGCAAATAAGTCTCGGAGCAGCTTTTCATGGAGCTTAAAACCCACTTAGCGAAGTTGATCTCCCCATAGCTCCCCGTAATTCCAACACTGGCTAAGATTTGAGGGGAGCCTAACACGGGCTCTTCTGAACTGTTATCCTGTGACTTATCTCAGCTTTCTCCTACAGCCAACACCATGTTTGGAGTGTGGTGATATGGCCACAGGGTGGCGCTTCGAGCGAACAACTCCAAACATATCTGCACAGAAAACAAAAGCCACCTGCTGGAAGTCAGCGATACTGCAGGTAAGCATGAGCCTGCAAACATTAAGGAGTTGAAGCTTTTCAGACGTGACAACATGCTGGTTTGGATGTGGGACGTAGCTCTCATTGATCCAAAAGAAACTGAAGTGAATTATATGGCAGCTTTGATGGAGACAATCTGCTTTTTCATGTCTTGATGCATGGCCATGTGTTCACATGGATATCAACCCCCTCCATGAGGGCTACATCATACACGCCCCTCACCACCTCTGGGGGTTTTCTATGTCATATGTACTCATACATATGCACCATATATATGTAGTTTAAATCATGCACCAAATGTATGTAGTTGGACTGTAAATATGGGAGCATCCACATCCAGGTTTAGTGGGTTTTCATTTAGTCTTTTTCATGACTTAAAACTCAACCAAGGAGACATGACAGGTGGACTGGGATCAGTGATGTGTCTGAATTTCCATGTCCAGCAGAGAAAAAAAGTCAGAAGTGGTTTTGAATGTTGTTTTTATACCTTTATCTTAACATACTCCGTATGTCGAGCACTGTGAGGGTTTGGTCTGGTCCTCATAAATGTTCATCAGCTGAACTTCAAGGGTCAATGGCACAGGTAGACGGCATTTCATAGTTTGATTATTTGATCTTATTTGCTGTGTGTAAATATGTGTCTGATGACTTCATGAGGACCAGGAAAGATGAATAGCTGAGGGGAGCCTCTGTTAGTAAGAAGGATTGAAAGAAGACTCTAGAAAAGTCAAGATTTAGAATACACAACTTTTATTGAGTCATATCATGAAGTGTATGTAGTTCAGCTTCAGTCGACTGTTTGTAGTTGACTTCCTACTCCTCCTGTGTCTCTTCAGGTGAGGATGCTGATCCTTAGAGGATAAATGGATTCATCTGCCACCACCGGGCCTCCAACGCCAGCCGCTCCATCTCCAATGTGTTCAGCTTGCACATCTATGACGGCTACACAGACACGAAGACAACACAGACACGCACACAGACACGCACGCATACAGACACTCACGCGGACAGTCCGTGTCTTTGCACCTGTCTTAGAGACAGACAAAGATAGACACACACACAGAGGCTATCTTTGTGTGTGTCTGTCTGTCTCTGTGTGTCTCTATCTGCCTGCCTGTCAGACAGGTAGATCAAGATACACACAGACAAACACAGAGACACAGACACATAAACACATAGACAGCCTGTGTCTTTGCATCTGTCTAAGAGACAGACAAACATAGACACACACACAGTGGCTAACTTTGTGTGTGTGTCTATCTTTATCTGTCCCTTAGACAGATGCAAAGACATAGACATACATAAAGACGCAGACAGACACACACGCAGACAGACACATAGGTAGACAGACACACACGCAGACAGACACACACACAGACAGTCTGTATCTTTGCATCTGTCAAAGAGACAGACAAAGATAGACACACACAGAGTTTATCTTTGTGTGTGTCCGTCCATCTCTGTGTGTGTTTCTATCTGCCTGCAGTCAGATAGAAACACACACAGACAGACACAAAGACCCAGACACATAGACACAGATACAGACTGTCTGTGTCATACCTTGTTTATATTGCCTCTATATTTTCCATGCCTGTTTAGATTTTATGTCTCTCTCATTTTGCTTTCTTCTTTGCTGTCTGTAACTGCCAATTTTCCCCCTGTGGGACTAATAAAGAAATATCTTATTTAATCTCCTCTTGTATCTTATCTTGTCCCATCTATTTAGCAGAGACAGACTGAGAGACATAAAGAGACACACACTTTGGTTATCTTTGTGTGTGTGTCTGTCTGTGTGTCTTTCTTCCTGTCTGTCTGACAGACAGGCAGATAGACACACATACATGGAAAGACAGGCAGATTGAGACACAGACAGTCTGAAGACACAGCCGTCAACATACTCGCCTGCTGAACAGTCCATCTCTCCTCAGATGTGAGCGGCTGGCTCTAGTTCATCAGTAGTGGTGTGTTGGTGTGTTCAGATGGCGACACACAGGACTTCTTTCCTTGAGTTTGTGAAGCGTGGATGTGTCGCCATCTGCTGGACAAATGGCAGATATCTTCGTGGAGACCCGGTGGGAGGCTGAAGGGTGATGGACTGAGCCTGGACAGCTCATCACTGTGGAAGTACTGAGACCCAAACGCCAGGCTCACCCCTGAAACAGCAAGTGGACTCTTGTGGAGGGGAAGTGACCCGATCTGTTCAGACATGAAGAAGCAGTTGACTTGAATCATGTCTGGGGTCCCAGCTTGATGTTACATCAGGGATACTGAGGTGAAGGACCCTTGGACTTGATGTTTTTCCCCTCTATTGTCCACCTAGAATGTAGCAAGAAAGTGTGGTTAACTCTTGATGGTTCCTATGAATAAAGTAATGATGTTATTAACCATGACTTTGGCTTTAGACCTCAACATCCAGATCACTCTTCCTCCAGAGTCATGTTCAAGCCTCTGACATTTACAGTTACTAATCACATGAAGTCAAGACACTTTGACCAAAAATTTACCAAACCTATATGACATCTTGTAACTCTCCTGTTCCTATATATCAGCATAACCGCCATCAGTACCTCTACCTTTCCCTGGCTGAACTTTACTTGCCAGGGAAAGCATGGAGATGACGTTCAACTCTATCCACTTGATATAATAGGCTTAGTCAAGTCAAACTTCATTCATATAAAATATTTCATACATAAGGCAACACAGTGTGCTCTATGCAAAATGACAATACAATCGAAATAAAATTCTGTAAGTGCAAATGTAGAAAATAAAACATGCACATCAAAAGGTATAAGAGCAGTTATGAAAGAATCAGAGTAGAATATAATACTACTACTATTACTCCTGCTGCTACTACTACTACTACTAATACTATACTACTTTCAGGTGCTCCCATCAGGGGTCACCACAGCAGATCATCATCACCATCTCTTCCTTCCCTCTACATCTTCATGTGTCACACCAGCCACCTGCATGTCCTCCCTCACCACATTATAAACCTCCTCTTTGTTCTTCCTATTTTCTTCTTGCCTGGCAGCTCCATATTCAGCAACCCTACTCTCAGTATACCAGCATCTCTCCTCTGCATATGTAAAAATCATCTCAGTCTTGCCTCTCTTGCTTTGTCTTCAAATTGCCCAACCTGAGCTGTCCCTCAACTCAACCTACTCCCTACTCTCATTACAGATCACAATGTCATCCGCTCACATCGTAGTCAATGGAGGCTCCTTCTCGATCTCATCTGTCAACCTCTCCATCACCATTACAAAAAAGAAAGGGCTCAGAGCTGATCTTTGATGAACCCAACTTCCACCTTGAAGCCATCTGTCATTCCAACACTGCTAATCAGAGCAGAATATGTAAATAATAAACTATACAAAACACACACACTCATCAAGAGCTTAGTCACAGGCTGTTGTGAAAAAACAAGATCTTTAACTTACCTTTAAAGCTGTTCAGTGTGTCGTGGCCCCCAGTCCTCAGGCAGGTTCTTCTATCTGTTTGGGGCATAAATAACAAATAACCTTATGGGCAAAAACAACCATCACTATAAACTATCACTTCAATTAGCTTCCATGTTGATATGACAAAGTGCCCCTTGTTGCAAAACCAGCCCCCTTATCCTTTATCAAATGACAGAGACTGAAAGCACTGGAACATGAGATGTTATCTGAGATAGACCTTTAAACTAGTCCAGCCCACTACAGAGAAACATCTCAGGGGGTCAGCATGTTAACCAGCAGGCGTGATGGGGTTTCAATCAAATAATAAATTCTGTAAGAAATGACTGATTATTGAAACTAAGGATTAGCGACCCGACACCGGAAATAGCGGTTGACGATGGGTGGATGGATAATAATTTCATATATAGCACCTCAAAAGATGAATAAAGTACATACACTATAAGACTACAAGGTTTAAATTTAAAAAAACTGTCATCCCAAAGAAACACAGGAGTGACACAAAGCTACATACTTCTCCTCTAGCAGCAAAAACACTTCCTGTGCTCCGGAGAGAGATGGTCTCCTGTGGAACATGTCAGGTGATGAGCAGCAGGTCTTCTCTGAGCTGTTGTTAGACCCTGAGCACAGACTGGGTTTTCTTTCTCTCAGACCAGTCAGTCCCATAAACCTTCCAGATCCTTGATTGCTGAATCTGCTGCAGCAAGGCCTGATCAAAAAAGAAGGAGTGTAGGAGGTCAAGGAAGAGTCAAAAATTAAACATATATGAAGAAGACAATGAAAAATATCTTATCTCAGATGGTTCATCACCTGTCTCAAACCTAAATCCTGCCCTCTGCTGGTGGAGCCACACTTGACAATTTGTTAGACTGGGTGCTCTTCTGGTCCTCAGCCATAGATCACTGAGCCGCCATTCCTTCTCACATCTTCTCAGGCCATCATCTCTTCTCCTGCAGAATCTCGTTACAGCAGCCAGTCCAGCAGGGTCATGCACAGACTTGGAGGAGCAACCTTTGAGCCCTGGGGGTCCACATCTGAGGCTTCTGGCACCAGGGCAGCGCTCAGAAGGTCTGATGAAACTCCAATGCATGCTGAATACTGTTCTATCACAGTGCTGGATGGAGTCTCTACTCTACTCTCACCATTACAGTTCTAGTAAACCCACGAGGGTTTAAAAAAGCTTGGATAGTCTTCATGGAGCTGGCGGCACTGAAACTGTTATTTGTTGCTTTACTAACCTACAGAGCATCCAAT
>OMLC01056245.1:0-17684 GCA_900302585.1 Regalecus glesne
TCAACCCTGGAAGTGGAAGTGGGCCGTGTGTTTGCTGCTGTCCACTGACAGATCCCCCATAGCCATTGGTTTGTGTCTTTGTTTGGTGTTTAGACTGGTCGCATAATGAAACGGATCTGACATTCAGCTCCCCAGCGGTAAAGAAAACAGTAGCAAAGAGAAGTGACTTGGTTTTACAGCACTTGTCATCACTGCTGGTGGAGACACAGCAGCAGTAGGCTCTGAGGTGCCAGCTTCAGATGGTTCAAAGCCAGTCTCAGGGCTAAAACCAGCTACGGGGGACACATCTGAGTCGGGCCTTTTACCAGTGACAGAGGGGGAATAAAAATCTTAAAATGGAAATGAAAATGTTTTAATACGAAAACCAAATTTTTACCCAAACAGTGCTTTGTTGGGACACCACCCAAATGTGGAGAGTGGACGAGGAGGAAGGAGAGGAAGGGAGTCGCTCCAAGATAAATATCAGTAAATGGGTTGTAATGACACTTAATGACAGACGAGGCCTTCCTACCAAAAACAACCAGCCAAAGGGACAAACAAGTGATAACAACAAGCATAACACTCGCGGCCGCCATCTTGCTCGGCCCGGGCCGGTGACGCATTTGATAGAGATAAATGTGTTCCCTGAGTCCGTTCCCCATTTCACCGTTTGGCCTGAGAAGGGCGAAGAGCCACTTCTCTTACTCACTCACTCACATCTCTCCCTCATGGAGACTCCTGTCTGGAACCCATCACGTCTCCATGAATCTGCTGGACGCTTGTCTGAGGACACGTTTCAGTGATACCCAGACGCCCGGACACACAGCAGGTAAGCAACTCTCATGATCGTGTCCCTCCATGAAATATGTATTTATGCGTGTAGCTATGTAGGGTTTACTCCTGCTCATAAAGTCAGTAAGAGGAACCGAGTTCCCCGCTGCCTTGTGTCTCGCCGCGCCGAAAAGGAAAGTCAAAAAAGAGGAAACTCTGGATCCCCTTTCAAGTTTAGGATTAGATTTTGCCGCTGTTGACTTGGAACAAGTCTAGATTTCATGATGGACTATATCATGTGTTCTATAATGTATTCTACCAAGTATTCCATGATGTGTTCTCTGCTCCTCACTGGGCACAGTGGGAAAAAGCGTGCTCAAAACATGAGGTAAGATAACCTGGAGTTGGACCAAAAACCATTTTCTTCTGCTGGGTTTCCAAAACGCTTTATGACACCAGAGGTCCATTTTTATGTGTCAGGACTAGTCCCCATGTTGTGTGGGTGGACACGGACTTGGATGGATCTCTCCTTTCCTGACAGTCTGCGATGGGTTTGAGCCCACAACATCTGTTTAGACTCCCGAAGCACAAGCCCTCCCACTAAGCTATCATCCATCCATCCATCCATCCATCCATCCATCTATCCATTCATCTTTCCATCCATCAACCGCTTATCCGAAGTGGGGCCACGAGGGAACTGGAGCCCACCTCAGCGCTCATCAGGCAAAAGGCGAGGACACACCCTGGACAGGTCACCAGTCCACCACAGGGCACAGCATTTAAAGGAACAGTGCCCTGCTCAAGGACACTTCACCTCACATCTCTGCAGGTGGCGGGATTAAACCTGCAACCTTCCGATCGCCAGACAACCTTCCTACCCGCTGAGCTACCGCGGCCCCAAGATGCCTCATGATCCCATGTGTTGATGTTCTGTCGTCTCGGAAGACGCAGAGAACATCTTTACAATCTCACATCCTCTCGTTTAACAGACGCCTTCGTTCAACGTGACTCACAGCAGCGTCGGCCATCTACGGACGTATTCGGGTGTCAACCTGCAGACGTCTTGGAGCGGCGGACAGTGGCAGTAAGTAGATGTACGAGTGCTGCCTGTCATCAAGAGTCCGTTCCCCATTTCTCATGTGGTGTAAATGACGATGTGAGAATATCCTCATGTGGACTCACCTCCGACACAAGCACTCTTCCACTTCCTACATGACACCTCCATGTTGTTCTGCAGGCACATCTCCTGACTAAAACTCTCTGTTCCACCACAGGAGCTCCAGTTCGTCGGTCAAAGCGAGCCATCCGACTGGGAATCAGAAGTCGGCCATGGCGAAGCAAATGGAGACTCTAGATCCTTCCGCTCTGCCATCCTCCATTTCTGCTGTGACCTATGACCCCAAGTCTGAGGCGGTGACCTTGCCGGGGGGCGTCGTCTCGGTGGCTGGCGTCACGTTGGTGACCGGTGGGGCCGAGCTGTCTTGGGGGTCCTGTGTTTTGGCTTTCAGCGTTTGGGGGACTCTCATCGGCATCAGCGTCGTGGCTCTGGGGCTGTATGACCAAATGAATCGTTCCAAGGGAAACCTCTCCCATCTGATGGTGCTGGGGCTGGTGATCCTGTCAGCCAGTTTTGGGATGGTGGGCAGTGTGGCGGTGTTTTACCTCCTGATGAGGAACAAGAGGAGGATGAAACGGGAGGAGAAGCAGGAGGGCAGGGTGGTTCTTGTAGAGGAAAGTGGGAGAGTGATAAAAAGGATCACAGTGTAAGGCCGTGTTAATGACCAGATGATAAGGAATAAAGCTTTGATACAATACGAAGTTTGATGCATCCGGGCCGTTTGTGCTTCTGCTTAGATATCAATCAACCAATCAATCAATCAGTCAATCAATCAATCAAATCTTACTTACACACTCATAAAGCTGAAACAGAAGTTCACAGGATCCCCATATGATTAAAACCTATATAAATATCTACATTTACTTTGTGTAGAGGTTCAGGTTAGCAGCGCACGGGTGAGAGTCGGTGAGGGGAGAGGTGTTCTGTCTCTGCTGCCATCTGCTGGACCGATGGCAAACTGTCTCTGTTCTTCTGTCATCTAAAACTTCTGCAAGAAGATGGTGATATGGGCTCTTTAACACATCCCTGCATATATTTAGACTCAAAAGTCTTAATTTATAGTACAATTCAACACATATAATTCTAAATAAAGAATCAAACAAACATTGTGTTTGGAAAGGAGCAGGAGGACGCTCTTACATATAACTCGACGCCTACATTATTTCCATCGTGACAATACCTGCTTCCTTATTCCGTTTAAAAGTTATTCCCCGGTTTTGAGTCACAGAGGTGGGGGATCCACACATACTATTCACACGTATAGCCGCGTCGCGGTATTCGGCTCGTCAGCAAACAGCTGTTGATGATTAAATGAAATGGGACACCTTCATGAATCAGAGGGCTAATCTTTGCCGTCCTGGAGCATAAGGGTTTGGACTGGAGTCAGGGGTTGCGGGTTTAACGTGTGTTTATTGGTCACCGTATAATAAATAGCCCCCTTGCCCGCTCTGGACAGGGGTGCTCAGGTCACCTGACGGTGTCCGACACTCACTAATCACGTGTCACTAGTCAAATTTCAGGAAACCTTTTTTTCCTCCTCCTTCGAAAATAAGCAGCTGTGTCCCGCCTCTGCCCTACGCTCATTGGTTCAAGATGACAGGCACATTGTTCTGATTGGCTACAGAGTAAATTCGATGGACCATCTCTGAATTAAACCACCTCTTCTTCTCCGTAATCCTACATGTTGTGATCGATAACTTTCCCTCAGGACGGCCGTAGTCTCCTCAGGCTTGTGGCGTGGTGTTGGTATGAGGCTGTAAAAGGAGAGATCAGGTCCCAAAGGTGAGTTATATTTATTTTTGCAAGTAGGACTTGAAGGTAGGGAACGTCCCGTTCATGTTCTTCATGGTAGAGTCACAACTTTCCCCAAACTAAGAGTCTCTCTTACTGTCAGTTATCTTGACGAACGAAACACTGAAGTGCCAACATCTCGGTTGCAACTTTGTGTGTTTTGCTGTTGTTTTTTGCAAGGCCATAGCGATTTAATCAAGTATTCAGAATGTCGCTTTCATTCAGTCCGTTTGGGTTTCTGGTTCCTTACGGAGGCTTTATTTATGGACTGTGTATACAGCGTGTTGCTGTGTTGATCCCAGTCTCTCCTCTCAAGTTACTTACACTGCTGTTTGCCAGACACATGCCGGATAATCAGGGTTTTAATCATATCAACCAGAATGACTGCATATCTCCATAGTATACAGGTCAAAGGCCAATGGGTCTTTGCAGCTAGGTACCAAGGTTTGTAATCCATAACCAATACGAATGTTGTAACACCTGGTTAATGCAGTTTGAGATGATGACCTTCTCACTAGGCCAGTTCCTACATTGTACAAGTCAGCTGCTCAAACCGCTGAATTCAGTTCATTGGAACTGGTTTCAGACCACACGCTGAGCTATAGTGTAGCCACAAGCTACATTTTCCCTGTTTGGCCATGGTGGTATGCAGTCAGATAATGTTTTTGAAATGTCTACAAGTTGCACAAGTAAGCATGAGGTTGTGACTTGCTGTGTGTGTGTGTGTATATGCTTGTTGAACGCTGCAAAGCTGATCTGTCAGATTGCCCCTTGTACAATTGCTATGTTAAAACCATCATGGGTCACCATAGCTCAGGAGGTAGGTTGTCTGATAATTGGAAGAGTGATGGTTCAATCTCGAGTTTGTACAGAAAGTGTGTAAAAATGTCCTTGAGCAAGACATCCCCCCAACTACAGGGGACAACAGTTAAACATGATCCTGGTGGCTAAATCTGGCATATTTACATTTCTAAACTTTCATTAATATGCACTGTCCCTATAAAGGAATTATTGTCATTATTTTTATTGGGGGCCGCGGTAGCTCAGTGGTAGAGTGCACACTCGCTTCAGGAAGTGACGAGCCAGAGACTGTAGATTCAAGCCCACCGCGGGGCATCAGGAAGGGCATCTGGCCTTAATCCCCCAAACTCCATCTTATGTCCATGTTCACCCCCACAACGTGGGGACTAATCATGACTTGTAAAATAGACCTCTCGTTATTATTATTGTTGTTGTTGTTGTAAGAGACTTATTATTTCATTTACCAAATAGAGTGTATTGTTTTTCTTAAAACTCAATATAATGTCGCATCAGGCCGAGGTTTTTATAAAGTTTTAAACCCTTGTGACCATGTTGCACCATCTCTTAAGCTAATTTTGAGTCTCCAGTCAATAGAATTACAACTATTATCTAAAAATATGCCTGAAAGTCTGGTGTCAGCTTAATGAACTGCATGAAACAAATGAAGGGTCTTTGCCATGTACAAAAAGCCATTGTTAACTGACAATGTCCGTAATGTCTTTCTTAATTTGTTTTGCAGAATGGACATCAATGTGCCCTTACCATCAGCCAAAGCCTGCACTAAACAAGTGGTTTGATGACTGTAGTCATAGGGCAAACTATCCAGAAAGCCCAAATGGGACGTGTTGTTAAGGAAAAATGGGTGATATGGAATTTGGCCACAGTCGTTGTTGTACAGCCAGGTAAACTAGTTGGATTGATGCGTAGTTCTTTATAAATGAGTGGTTAGACCTTTTTTTTTACTGGTAGACAGCTTGTGTCATAAGGTTGGGAAAGAAGGTTTTACGGCTTTTACAGTAGGCAGACGTACCCTGGGCATGGAGTATGGGGAAAGCTTCCTGTGTGGGGCAGGTGAACTGGAGTTGGACCCTGACATTGTTAGTGAGGAGGCCGGGAAACTGTATTCAGAGTTGCAGGTAAAGCATCCACAAACCTAAATGAAATCTAATGAATTTTACTCTTTTTATCTTCTACTCAAATTCATCCCAGGCATAAGAATTTAGTTGGTTGTTGCTGTAATGCCTATTCAGGCTTTTCCATAATGATTCTTAGGACACGTGGATACATGCTTTCATCGCCATGGACACAGACTATGTGGGTCATTACTAACCCTCTGCTTTGCCCTTTTCTAGACAGTGGTTGAGACCCATGGTGCAGTTGTGGTTGAGTCCCTGGTCCCCATACTTGTATGGGTCCTGGAGGGACTGGCCAGCTGCAGAGCCCAGCTCAGGGAGAGGGAGGAGGAGGCAGAGAGGGAGAGAGCAGAGAATCAGGAGCTGCTGGAGAGATACAAAACCGAGAAGGTGCTGAGAAGAGAAAATCAAGAGGTGGGGAAACTTCTTCAACATGTGCACAGCATGTGGAGCAGCGTGATTCAAGCTTAAATAGTTTTCTTTCCAAATCAGCCCACTTGACAATTGGTGGTTAATTTAAATTTAATCCCCAAATATTGTCTTTAGAGGTATCTAGAACTTGATGACCAAATTGAGCAGGAAAGGAGGACTATGAGGGTCAGAGAGAAGGAGAGAGAGCGACGTGAGAAAGATCTGGAGAAGAAGGCTAGAGAACAAGCCGATCAGTGTGAGTGTTTGACTGGGAATAGCACCGATTACATCGCATATTTAATTCTTGCTTTTGCTTTTGACATTTGATCTCTTTCTGTTCTTATTTGGATAGTCTTTTTCCTGAATGTTTCCTGATGTTGCAAGAAACCTTCTGCTAAAGTTAGCTCAAGATGGTGAACCCACCGAACTGACATAGAAAGATAATAAACTAGGGATACGTTTGATGCGAAGGTTGTTCCCTCTCTTCTCTCTAACGCATCATGTTGGCCATTATTGCTTCATTTGATGTCTTTATCATAGTGGTGGCCTTGGAGGAGCAGAAGACAAGTCTGGGCAGAGAACTGAGCGCACTGAGGCACAATCACAACAAGGTCTGAAAGCACTGTTCAGTCTATAAGTTTGTATGTTAGCATATCAACTTTTCTTCCCTTGCCTTCAAACTGCACCCTTTTTTGTGGAATATGTATTTTTTTTCTCCATCTGAGATTATTTCTTATACATTACTGCCATCTTCTATTTTTAGCTGACACGGGAGCTATTGGAAAAGAAAAATGATCCTGAGAGAGAGTCTCCATTAAGGTTTTTATCACCTCCTGTCCTCATTCAAAATAACATAAGAGATAAGATATTCCTTTATTGGTCCCGCAGGGGGAAATTGTGGTGTTACAGCAGCAAGTGGAAAGCATAGTAGGAGAGGAATCACATCTAGAACATAACGTATAACATAAATGCCAAAATACAAAAAAAAAAGATTATGTTTCCATGCACAACACCAAAACAGATAGTCTGTAGACATAAATACCTATTGAGCAGCATAGCTCAGGAGTTTGGGCGGTTGCTGGTTTGATTCCCCAGCTCCTTCAGGAAACGCGTTGAAGTGTCCTTGAGCAAGACACTGGACCCGTAACTGCTCCTGTATGATAGGATGGGTTAAGTGCAGAGACCAAATTTCGTTGTAGGAATATGATAACCAAATAAAGTGGCTTGCACACATAACATGAGTTTGCATGGATAACGGTTAAAAAGCTGGTTCCAGAGGTGTTTTACAGATGTATGCAGATCCTTAGCTTATCAGCCATGCCTGCTATGTGAGCTAGCCCATCTGAAAAGACCTATATAATATCTCAAGTAGAAAACTCTTTAGGTATGGAGATTTTTCTTGTCTTCCGGTTTACCAGTTGGTAAATGTTTTATCAAAGTAGTTTTATTTCCCAGGAGCACGAGGCAATTATGCCATAATGTTATGAAAATTACGAGTGGAGGAAACGCAAGGTCAGAAATAAATTCTGTTTATTCAGCAGAAGGATTTGATCAGTCCCTCTTTTAACATGTCTCTCTGCGTGTGGTGTTTAGGAACCATACGCGTCCCAAGAGTTCAGAATTTCCACTCATCCATGTCTCGTTGGAACCCTGTGTTAATGATAAGGTAAGTTGATTTAAAATGACATCATGCTGGATGGGGAGGTATACCTCAGGAGGAGGGCAGTCCTCTTGTAATTGGAAGATTGGTGACTTGATTCCCGGCCCTTACAAAAAGCATGTCAAATCTTCCTTGAGGAAAACTGTTGAAGCCCTACAATAGAATGGTGATCTGTCCAAGGTGTTTTCCTACCTTTTGTGCAATTAGTGCTGGGATAGGCTCCAGCAGGACTCCTCAACCCAACGTTGGATAAGTGGTTGATGATGGATGGATGGGCCGATGTCATGCTGGATTAATGTTTGGCTCTTTTTTTCTTGTCCACGCTCTCGTCATCAGACTATTCCAAAACCAGTTTCACTCTCTGATCCCTCCATTTTGGATGATCCAGGAGCCAAGGAAGCAGGTGGAATAGACATTTTAGTAAGAAAGTCTGACCCGGATCCATCCTTTGTAAATTACATCATAAACTCCACCCCTGAGCTGGCACAGTGTCATGGCCTTCTGGATGCAAGGTTTGTGAACATGGCAAATCATTCACCCTTATTTAGTCTGACACTTGGTAAATCTTGTAAATTAAAGAAAGATTTTTGTTTGACCTTCCACTTTTAATACTTTCATTAAAACTTTATTCACATTATCATTTTTTTCATTGCCACCATCACCAGCACACCAATTGAAATCAGCCCCAAACAACCATCAAAAGATGCATCCAACACCAGCTTGGAGGAAGAAATGAAGGAGATGGTGGAGAAGGAAGTAGTGAAGGAAAAGAAGGAAGAAGAGGAGAAAGGAAGAGAGAAGCTGGACAAAGATGAGGAAGAAGAAGATGACGACATGGAGTGGGAGCTACGTAATACTGACTCATTGTTCTCAGAACTGTCGGAGTTGAGCCGGGATTACGTGGAGAGCGTAGACCAAGGGGCCAGTGTCAGAGGTAGATGAACGGACTGTAAACACATTTATCACCTTCTCTGAAACTCTGCTGCCTGTTTTACATGAAAGTCTCTTTGACTGTACCCCCAAGGGATCTACAAGGGGGTTTTGTGATGGGGGGTTTTTTTGGTCGTTGTGCATTTTGCATATTAAATAATGAATATCTGCACCCATAACCAGTTCTTCTTCTGCAGGAATACAACTTTGACTAAGATATAGCTACTCAAATCTTTTGTGTATAGATCATTTGGGTTTTTTTGTGTGACATTGCTCTTAGACTTTGTGCATATGCGTTTGTGTGTTTAAAGTTTTGCCTCCATGGCTGTTAATATCTCTCCATACAGGCAGCACCGACCAGTTTGATGAGATTCTTTGTCAGTATGAGGAACTGAAACACACCCAGTGAGTCTTCTCTGAAGTCCTTCTGACCTTGTTTTGACATGTTAAATATGACTGCCAGATCACACAGAGGATCCTTTTGCACACTAGCTTTACACCTCAGCGGGCATCAAACCATAGGAGAATCGACATACGCATTCATTTGTTTGACTTGCTCACTCGGACACATCCCTCTGTTCACAGCCTGACATGGTTTCTGTATCTCTTTCTGATCCTTAGTGAATTAATAGATGCGGCTCGAAAGGCACTGATTTGTAGGGTTGAAGAGTTGACCAATGACCGTTCGGCTCTTCAGCTAGAAGTGACTTCTCTTCAGCAAACTGTCACCCGACTGGAGGGTAGGATGAAGGAGATGGAGGAAGAAACCAGGAGGTACAGATGCTGTGCTGAGATTTATACTCCACCTTGTAAAGAAGGCTATATGTGGTTTCTGTCTTAATGCTGACCTCTTCCTGACGCCCCACGGTGGGTGCGAACCCACAGCCTCTGGCTTGTTAGTTACTGGGGTCCACATTCTATTCCTGAGCTACCGTGGCCCCTTGATAAGATGGACAAGAATACTCAAGTAAAAAGATAGCAGATACCCAGCTTGTCACAGAGGACTGCAAACGCTAGCCAAGTGTGTGGGTGATAAAGCATCAGACAATACCAGAATCCCTCGCACAGCTCAGCTCTTATGTTTCTGAATACAGAAATCTGGGCTTGAGGTCATTAAGTGTCCCTGGACAGGAACATCGGTCACAACAGAAATTCTCTTTCTGACACGATTTCGATCCTGGTTTACCAATAGGAGGGAGAGCATGTTTTCAACACTCATTTCCGAGGCAAGGTCTCCCAAGTCCTCCAGCACTACCTTAAGACAAGACGGAGAAGCATCCCTCTTCTGCCCGACAAAAGTCTACTTGTGCTGCAATATGTAGATGGTAGGATTAGAATTTGCCACCAACAGCCTGACGCCATCCTGCAATCTTCGCGTTTGCCAGTGGCTACTTCCAGCAGGATAATACACCATGTCACCAAGCGAGCATCCCCTCATGGCTGTCTCCATGAACTTGACAGTGACTTAAATGGACTCCAATGCCCTGCACAGTCTTCAGAGCCTAATCCAATAGAACAGGATGACAAATCTGCAGGCACCGCTTGATTCTATCAAATCAGCACAGACCCAAGATAAATAGAGATTCTACCCCCATCTAGATAGGTGTACCTGATAAAGTGGCCACAGAGCGTATCTGTCCATGTCACCAGATGGCCCAGGTCTACTGCATGTGACTCAATGGTGCTCAGTGAGACGGGTATCAAGTTTAAGACCCAACTTTGTACTCCCCTAGATCTCATTTCCTCGGTCACATGGATTATCCCCTAAAGTCCATGAAATATGCATCATACTGCATAGTTTGCATTGCGGAGGACACTACAATGCATTATTGTAACTCCACTTTGTGGCTCCAAGCGTGTGTAGAATAGAGATGTCAGGGTTTCTTCTAGAATTCACACTCCATGCTGGAAGAACCTGTTGAAAACTTCATGACTAAATCATCAGTCTTATTTTCAGTCCTATTTCTCAGAGTAATTCTACGGCTCTTGGATAAGCGTGTGCCCAGTGAGGTCATCGACTTTGGATTAATCATTACCACTAACAAGCCCTTACAGAGGTTTACTCGTTCCAGCTCTAGTAAAGGAGGTCAAATCTTATACATGGCTCCTTTTTAATGTTGTGCATTATAATTTACATTTTAGACAAAATATCTGCTTCTGTTTTATTGCATAATATCACAAATTCTACTGTGTTTCATAGGCTCCGGAAAGAACTAGAAGCATGTCAGTCTGAAGACCCTGATGTGAGAAGACTCTTTTGTTCTTGTTGCATCCTTTATAGAGATACTGCATGAGAATTCTATATTGTCTCCTAACCTGAATCTTGTCTCTCAGGCCTCTCTGCCCACATCCATGCGCCGCTTCTCACGTTCTGAAATGGCTCGTGTGGTCATGGAGAAGAACCAGTATAAGGAGCGTCTGTTTGAGCTGCAAGAGGCAGTCAGGCGGAGTCAGACCCTCAGGTAACTGTCCGAGTTTTCTTTATGAGTGAGGGGTCTATTTTACATACACGATTAGTCCCCATGTTGTGTTGCGTGGACACGGACTTGGACAGAGCCTGGTGGGATTAAGGGCAGATGCCCTTCCTGATGCCCCGTGCGGGGTTCAAACCCACAACATCTGAAACCCCAAGTTTCCTTTCAGAGCAGAGGCCTAAATGGACCATAGAACCCAGTCAGCACATCGACATGAACAAAACAACAAATGTTTTTTTTCCTTTAATTTCATTGACTATCAAAATGACTGAATGGACTTTTTTATTTTGTATTCTTTGGTAGGGTCACAAAAGAGGAGAAGATGACTGAGGAGAAAAGGACAAGCATATGGAGACGGTTAGTGTTAAACTAGATAATGCTGTGTAGTCCGGGCACATGACCACGCTGCTGAGTGCTGTTAATCATAAACCGATGGAACAAGGGAATAATGATAATAATAATGATGATTCCCTTATCAGTCCCGCAAGGGGAAATTTGTTCTCTGCATTTTTGACCCAACCTATATTTATAGGAGCAGTGAGCTGCCAACATGTGGCGCTCGGGGAGCATTTAGGGGTTAAGTGTCTTGCTCAAGGACACCTCGACATGCTGTATGCAGGACCGGGAATCGAACCTGCAATGTTCCGATTGCCAGCCGACCACTCTACCCACTGAGCTATGCCGCCCCATAAAAATGAGCATGACGTATGTTGTGCTAAATGAACTGGTTTTCAACATTTTTAAGGCCATGCTTTATTCACATGCTCATTTAAGATATAACAATTGGTGTTACTAGTCCAAGCAGTCCAAGCAGATACATGACGAACATGTTTCTATCGTTTATGGACATGTTGGCTCAGCCAGATGTTGGAGGAAGGAAGGCATTATTCATGGCGTCAGCCATGTCAGTTAAGATGCATGGGAGCTAATACACAGCCTGACAATGATCTTATTGAGGCAGCATGGCTCGGTAGAGAGCGGGTTGTCTAGTGCCCGGAAGTTCGATGGTTTGATCCCCAGCTTCATTAGAAATCATGTTAAAAGTGTACTTGAGTAAGACATTGGACCCCCCCTAACGGCTCCCTGTGCAGTGTAGCATTCTCAGTATTAACTATGTTTATTTTTTTTAATTTTTAACTACAGATTCAACCGCTTGTTTGGCTTAAACAAGGAGCCCATAATCCTACCTCCAACGCCACCAATACCTCTGTCGGCATCCCCAGCTCTCAGCAACTCTCCGGTGGGGTCCCCACGACTACGGACACAGATTGAGTAAGCTAGTGCTGTGGACCATGTCAGTCTTGCAAACGATATTATGTGTCTTACGTCATATTTCTAAGCAGATGGTGTGATTGTGGATATATTTATCGTACAGACTGATGCATACAGATTGATACCAGGGTCTCTGTCTCTCTAGATCTGTGTCCCTCTCTGCTCCATCCCCGGGTGTCAGGAGGAGGGAGATCTACAGAGAAATTCGCTCCCATGTCTGGGAAACTCTGGGTAAACGGCAGATTAACGGCTGGAGCATGCCGATGTCTCACACACAGGTAGGAAACACTAATGCATACTAACACTCACTATGTGACACAGTCCCTCACGCTGTCCCCCAGAAGCTATTTTACACCCCGTCCATCAGGATTGGCAGACAGATGGGTACCCCCACCATTATAAACCATACAGTTGCATAACAACTGAAACCAATGATGGTTTTATAACCAAATTGGCCATTGAGTGAATTTTCAATGGTAATGAGTACTATTCACAGAGGATTGGGAAGTAGTTGCAATCACAGCATTGTAAGATTGGGACAGATGTACTCTTGGGCCCAGGCTCGGCAGTCCACACCTATCTAACCAGACCAGTGGCCACTCGAGGCTGAGGATATGCACATCCTTGATAGGGAGGAACCTGGGTTTGAACGGGCAGTGAAAGAAGCCATTGTTAAGAGGGAACGACTATCCATGAACCGAGAGGAGACCTAAGAGTAGTTTTGGGACAACCCCCACCCCTCACTACCCTGTGAAACCTATATGTAATTGTGCATTTGTAACAAAAATGTGTTGGTGGTCATATAATGTTGCAGGAATCACTCGAACCTGCTCCCGAGCCCAAAGATGTGCCTGCTCTGATGCAGCTCCGATTGCTGGATCAGAGAGACTCAACCGCTAAGGTAGGGCTTCAAACCACGCCTGGTAGATTTGAGTAGCCTTTCCATCAGCACGGCAGTGCAGTCAGCTGTGATTCCTAACTTGTTCTGTTGTCCCTTAAGCTGAACTGTGCTGTTGCAGTGACGCCTGAAGTCTCAGGAGAGGCCACAGTAAGCCCATCTTTATTATCCCTTTAATAGCACCCTTCATATCCCTCTGTCTATGTACTGTACCATCCATCCACAACAACCATGTGTGATGCTAGCCATCCTCTCAATCTTCTCATCTCTTCCTCCGTTCTGCCAGTGCTCTGTCTGGGTAGTTTCTGGCCCTGCCTCCTGCAGTGACATCACCGTGATTGACCCGGCACGGTCCAATACAGTACTGGATCAGTTCGGCCTCCCGCCCACCTCTCCCGTCCTCTGCATTTGTGCTGTGCCTCCCATGGGTCAGTTTTACCAAAACAATCATCACCACTACGCTGACCTACAGACAAGTCATAAAATACACTCTGCACTCTTTTAGGTTCATATACCACCAAAGAATTGAACATTTGAACAAAACTATTGATGCATGTATTGCAGTGAGTCAGTAGTGCTGACTTGGAGTTTCCTACAGGATGTTCTGTTTGACTTTCTTTTGTCAGGTGACAGCTTGGGGACGGTGTGGATCGGAACTCAGGAAGGAAGGTAGTGTGTTGAGCAGGCAGTTAACACGAGGACATAACATCTCTCGATTAGGAGGTTGGATGTCAGAACAGTGTCTCTCACATTCTCTCTCTCTCACACACTCTCTCCTTCCATCTGTTTCTCTTCTTCTGCCCTTTACAGTGTGCTGTTACACCCCGCCTCCACAAACAGGAGGCGCTGTCTGCAGTCCGTCTTTCTCTCGGAGGGCGTTCACTCACTCACGTGAGTTTTTTTTTATCGGCGCAAGCACAACGAAATAGCGACTGTGACGGCCTCAAATGGTGCCTGCATAGTGTGAACAGACAGGGAAGAGACGAAAACTATGAAATATCAGCAATAAAAAGTACAGTTGATATGAGGGGACAAATTAAAGGATTGGCAATGTTCATGTATGCAAAGCTTCCCGCCCATCTCTCAGCACATGCGAGACGTTGGAATGAGAAATGTTCTCTTGACTTTCAAATCATGACCCAACAGGTATTCCAAGGGTCAAGTTATCGCCGGCTTGGCTGACGGGACATTGGCATTTTTCTTTCATATTTCAGGTCATTATTTTTTACTCATTTTTCTCCAGAATATGCCAGAGTGGTTTCAGTTTTTACATATCACGAAGTTGATCTTAAGTCAACTGCTTATCTTAAGTCGGGTCCCGGATCTGCTGGCGCCTATCCCAGTGCTCTCTGCCCTCCGCCCAGTGAATGATGGGATAGGCTCCAGCAGATCGGCGACCAGACTTTGGAATGGTACAAGTTGATGCTCAGTGACTGAAAGCAAAGTACTGTCATTGACAGGTGGCTGGGATCTACAGGCACATAAGATTGTGCCCCTTGGATCAACCCCGTTGCAGCCTATTCGCTGCTGCCTCATCAAAGGTGGCCGCTTGTGGGTGGGATACTGGAACCGGGTCCACGTGGTTGACCTAGATACCCAGAAGGTTGAGGTGAGCGATACAATGTCATGATTGAAGTATCAAAAAGGTCTTCCGTTTGCACTTCCCTATGCAAAACCTGTGATGGTAAAAGTTAAAGATACATTCACCGTGATCATCTCGCATCTTCTCTTACAGCATTCGTTCTCAGTTTCTGAGCGTACTGAGCAGCAGGTTCGCTTCTTGTGCATGGGTGGAAGTGGCGTTTGGACATCCTGTCGTCTTGACCCAGTCCTCAGGCTCTTTGATTGGTCCACCGGTCGGCCACTACAAGAGGTTGATTTGACACCTCTGGTCACCAAGACACTGGGTTGGTACAGCGGTTGCATTTTCTTTGCTGGGGAAATCCAGATGTTCAAATATGTTTTCTTATTTTTCATCCATCCATCCATCGTCAACCACTTATCCACAGTCCACATCAATCACCCTTGACTGGGGGATCCCGAGGCGACCCCGGGCCTGCATGGAGATATAATCCTTCTACCTGGTCCTCAGTCTACCTCCTATGTGTCAGTGAATTTACCCATACCAGTCAGATTTAACAAAATATCTCTGTTTTCTGCTTTCCAGGTCCAGCCTTCCTCACACTGTCACCTCTCCAGATCACTTCTCTCATGATTATCTCTGGCCGTCTGTGGGTGGGCACGGGAAGCGGTGCCATATTCTCTTTACCATTGTCTATAAGTAAGTTCGAGCATCCTTTTATTTCATGTTCTGGGCCTCTCTCAAAGATGGAATGTATGAGTCATTGTTGTGCCGATAACCACTCATCCACCTCATCCTCCAGCATCAGAGTCGTTGTCCATCCCATACTGCTCTCTGGCATCAGCACAATTGTGTTATCATGGGCACCGACAAGCTGTCAGATTCATCATTTTTGCTCCTGGTAAGTACCTGAATTGAATAACATGAAGCCTGTTTCGAAGGGTTATTGTTCTGGAAAGAACGGCCATAGTAGCTCAGTAGTAGAGCACATGTTTCGGGAACCAACAAGTCAGAGGCAGTGTGTTCAAGGAGGGGCATCTAGCTCCATTTAAGTTCGTGTCCACCCCCACAACATGGTGACTAATCGTGACCCATAAAACAGACCTGTCATTGTCTTCAGGCCTCTTTGGTAGGGGACATTTTGATTATTTTACTCTGGTGTAATGGCTGCTTAATAATCTTCCCCACAGACTGTTTGAACACCTCCTCCTGTGATAGCACTGTTTCTACCTCTCAGCTCATTCTCAGTGGAGGCGAGGGCTACATCAACTTTCGAATTGGTAAGTGAACCTGACTTGTCCTGTGGGAGCTGCTCCACTGCGGTAAATCCTGTGAGGTTTTACATCAGTGGTTTCAAACTGTTCTTCCTGTTGTAGTTTGTAGTGAATCTATTAAAACTCTCAGTTGATCCACCTGCTCTTCCAGGAGATGATGCAAGTGATGATGATGCAAGTGATTTACACCAAGCAGCACCTCAGCGGTCTGAACGAAGTCACATGATCATCTGGCAAAGTCCCACCCCTTCCCTGCCCAGCCCTGCCCTCTGACATCAGCAAGTGTCTTGCTTTCTCTAGAGTGAGATAAAGATGGAAACGGACAGAAACTGTACATCCGCATGCAGTCTGATTTAGGCTAATCACACTGCTGACCAATGTGGTCATGATGAATGACTAGAAAAGGGTAACACTGTCATACTCATCTTTATCTCTCTTTCACTCTCTGGTTTTACATATCACGGTGAATCCCCATATTGTGGGCGTGGACGCAGACCTAAGTCTTCATCTCATTCTCTTCTTCTTAATTTCCTTTCATTTTTGCATCCGTCCTTTCAGTAAAGCGCCCACACAATGTACAGCTCGGTTACAGTTATTCTGAAGTGCAGTTAGCAAATCTTGGGGGCTGTGGTTGTTCAGGGTTAGAACGCATGCTTTGGGAGCTAACGATGCAGAGGCTGCAGGTTCGAACCCGCCGCAGGGTGTCAGGAACGGCATCCAGCCTTAACCCCCACGCCTATCCTGGGATGGAGTGGCGACCTGTCCAGGATGTTTCTTTGCCTTTTGGCCAATGAGTGCCGGGATGGGCATCAGCAGATCCGCGACCTGACTTTGGAGAAGCGGTTGACCATGACATGACAGTTAGTAAATCTTTCTGGGTATTATTATTCCCCATTGGTCTTTCCCACTTCTGTCATAAGCATTACAGCAGATCCAGCAACATGGGCATATCCACTCATATGCAGAAGTAAACACACTCTCATTCCATCACATTGACAGCAGGTCAAACATGTTTAACTTAATGGTAGGGCTAGCTTTGACACTGCCTTGTGAAGAAGATTACAAGCTATATATATGTGTGTGAACTGGATTAGGTGTGTTCATCTCCAAGTCTGACGATCATCTCCAATATTGTTGCATTGATATTAAACACAGGGCTTTTCAGAATGTGATTCATCTTGTACCTAGAGTATTATATGGAATCAATCTGCATACTGTGCCTAACTCCGATCACTGTAAGAATTTGATGAGTTTGCGTGTTTTGAGTATATCTGAGAAGTTCCATCCTCTGGATCAACGTTGCCCATTACAGTGTTTCCCCATAGAAATAATTTATTTTCAAATTTTAGATTTTGATTTTCTTTAATTACTTTATTTTCATATTATTTAGCTGTTTTAAGTCAATTGGTGTATTATTGTTTGATTTGTATAAGGGAGAGGGATTCTTGAATAACTTGAAAATATCCTATGCATTATTTAAGAACCAGTACATATCTAAAATCTGTGGACATGGGATGATGTTGTGTCAGTGCCCTGCTTGAGAAGACAATCGGTTTAGACCGACTGGTTCGACTCAACCTTTTATTTATAT